>JAGKTI010037050.1:0-10969 GCA_018397915.1 Birgus latro
ATACTCCTAATCTAATATCCTAAAACTGATAAACCTAACAGTCCAACCACTAACCTCTGCTGAAGCCTAAAGATACAAATAGCTTAACGTACACTAATGGGAAAAATACCTCGACTAACAAAACACCATCGACTGCAGATATGTAATGCCTTTCTACATTCCACAACTGCACTCATCACCTGCTGACTGTCGGTCGAGGCACATGGAGTAGTAGTAGTCATGTGATGCTTCACCCTATGGTACTGGGGCAATGTTAGTACACAGGTATGAGATGGGTCAGAAAAGCCAATAACTTTTGCTTCTCGCACATTAACCCTTTGAGATTCCGATGACTCGTTTTCGAGTCATCACAAATCCAACTGTTGAGATTCTGATGACTCGTTTTCGAGTCATAAAAAAAAAAAAAATGCCATAAATTAGAGACGCGGCCGCGGTTTTAATTTGGCGGCATATGACACGTGGAGACTTGCCACATCACGTGTGACTGACACCGATATTGCCCAACGCGGCACGGCCACGGTGTGAGAGGCAAAACAAAGCCAGTCTGAAATTAGTAGGATCACTGTGCGGAAGCGACCTCGTGACTTCAGCCGTTTTCCACGTGCAGTGTCTCTATTTCTAGGTCTTTTTCAACTCCATAACGTGTGGTTGTTGCGCTAACATCTGTGCATACACTGACCATGTCAAAGTGTTCATTGTTTGAGAGCTCTAGCAAGAGCAGGAAAAGTTATGCAAGTGCTCCCGCCATGACACGCGAGAACAGTGTCGTTAGGAACAAGTTATACCTAAGCGAGTTATCAGAACTTCAGAAAAAAGCTCTTACACCCAGAACGTATTGTAGACTGAAATGGTGCTATCAAATTTCATGTAACCCTAATACTCTTTTTTCATAAATATTTTTCTACAGAAGGGTGTGCGATTTTTCCTACTTGGCTGACTTCAACTCGTCATATTGGCCTTTTAGCTATTGTATTTACTTTTTTCAACCATACTACGATAAAGAGCAACTATTCAGCTTTAAAAAGGTACCACATTCATTTGTCTGCCATAAAAAGTAAGTGTACAATGACCGATTAAGTACAAATATAACTGTGCGACGGAGAGCTGTATGTGCGCCTGGCTGAATCTGGCACAGACACAATCGGGGGAGGGCAGAAAATCTCAGAGTTAAGTGATGCCAAGAAAAGTTATGCACAGATTGACAGGGAAGGTTTAGCTATAATTTATGGAGTGGATGAATTCCATAATGATATATATGGGAGGTCATTCACTTTAGTTACTGATCACAAGCCCATAGTATCATTACTTAACCTCTACGTGCTGGTTGACGTGTATTCCCGTCACAATGGGCATGGAGCAACAACGGTTGATGTGTATAGCCACAAGCATCTTCCCGCCACCCTTTGAACATTAACTTATCCTTACTCATCGACGAGACCAACTGGAGACGTGGGAATACTTTCATTTGAAAGAGGAAGAGTTGATGAGTCTTATGTATCTTTAATTTTTTCTCTAGCTGTTATAGTTTGGCAGATATTAGGGTTTGAAGTAAGGGTATTTTTTCCAAAATCGCAAAACCCCTGTAGGGAGGAGCGTGCGACATCGGAAAACCCCCGGCGTGTAGGGGTTAATGAGCACAAAGCTCTGCCCAGAAAGGCCAGTGCTAGAGTTCAACGTTGGTCCATCATCCTGGCAGCCTATGACTACAAAACTGAATTTAAAAATGGCACAGACAATGCTAATGCAGACCTGCTCAGTAGATTGCCTTTGAAAGACAAACCAGGCAATGTGGGAGTACCTGCAGACACCAATTTCTTACTAGAACACATAGAAGATCCACCAGTGTCAGCTAAGCATATAAGGTATTGGACAGACCGTAACCCTGTGTACAGTAAGGTTTTATATTTTATCATGAATGGATGGTCAAAGGCTGCCAGGGCACCCGAATTCAGCCCATTTTATGTGCGAAGAAATGAAATGGGTTCAGAAGAAGGTTGTATATTGTGGGGTAACAGAGTGGTTGTCCCACCTGCAGGACAGCAGTATGTGTTGAGAGCTACATGAGACACATCCTGGTATCTCTGCCATGAAAGCAATAGCAAAGTCATATGTTTGGTGGCCTAATCTGTATAAAGACATAGAACAAACGGTAGAATCGTGAATGCCAGGTGAACAGAAACAAACCTGGTACAGCACCCCTTCATGTGTGGTCATACCCTGATAAGCCTTGGCAAAGATACATATAGACTTTGCAGGACTATTTTTTGGGCACATGTTTCTAGTTCTTATTGATGCATATTCAAAGTGGCTAGAGGTCAGAATTATGAACAAAGCCACATCTTCAGCAACCATCTCAGAGCTCAGAGGTATTTTTGCTACTCATGGGTTACCATCAATGCTAGTTGGTGATAATGGAAGTCAGTTCACTAGTGAGGAATTTGGACAGTTCATGGAGAAAAATAGCCTTCTTTTCACCCTAACTCTAATGGAATGGCTCCTTTTCACCCTAACTCTAATGGAATGGCTGAAAGAGCAGTCCAGAATGTCAAAGTGGGTTAAAGAAAATGAATAAAGAAAACATTAAGACTAGCCTCTCAAGGTTCTTGTTTAGGTACAGAACTGCACCACAGTCAGTGACTGGTAGCTCCCCTTGTGAATTATTAATGGGTCGGAAATTGAAAGGACCTTTGGAATAATTCAGGCCAAATCTGTTGGAGAGGGTGAAGAGGAAACAAGAAAACCAAAAGAAAAATCATGATAAAAATACAGCTGTAAGTGAATTTGGAATACCGGTATATGATGAGGTTAATGTGTAAAATTACAGTGGTAGAAGGGATGGATGGTGGCCTGGAATGGTTGTCGAAGTAACGGGTCCATTGTCATACAAGGCAAGGCCAATTGGTTTTGATACAAGGTACAGTTGTAAGATGGTAGAGTGGTACGTAGGCATGCAGAGCAAATGATAGTCAGAGAAACCGAAGTGACAGAACCATTGCAGTTTAGAGAAGGAATTTGACAGAAGTGGGGTCAGGATGACTTTGAGGATATGCAGGCAGCTGGGATGCAGTGTGGATCTGAGTTGACTGGGGTCTCAGAATCCAGTATTGGCAGTTCAAGGCAACCTGAGGAACAAAGTGAAGGCAATGGCACGTCACTTGAAAGTAACCTAGACCATAGTATCATACCTACACCCTCATCACCATGTGTGGTTCCTTCCAGTAAACCAGGCCTAGTGACCACTAGATCTGGAAGAGTGATAACCAAACCTCAGAGACTTGATTTGTGAGGTATTATTTGTTTGTTATTATATCATTTTTCTGTAGTGTACTGTACCTTGAATACACACAACGTAGTTAATTTGATATAAATAGCCGATGAAAGAGTACAGTACAGTGAGTTATTCCCAAACAGATTTTTTTTTTTTTTTTGGTAGGACAGTGCAGCAGTTCAAAATAAGAAGGGAAAGAATGTAATAGTTCTGGATGGTAATGAATCAGTTACTTTTGCTGTTATGATGACGCACTGTTTTACGGGCTAGAGTGTAACCGCCTGCCAACTGTAAGCAGCTCGAGAATGGAATAATCATATTTATAGAACAAGAGACAAGTTTCACTGAAATCCTGGTCTGACAGACACTTTCAAGACACTACATAATTGAAGTATGAGCAGAGGCAGAAAATATCAGCAAGGTGGACCACGCAAGCCCTCCCACCTGAGCAGAGACAGAAAAGGTTAGTGAGGGAGACGACACCAGCCCCCCCACCCGAGGAGGAACCGACGAGGAGGCAGGTAAGGCACGGAGCGTTTTCGAGCGGGACCGGCCTACCTGTACAATACCATATGTCCCTCTCACTCCCAACCAACGCCGCGCCAGATATGCGGTGGAAGTTACCTAGGTTCCGGCCGGAGCATCCCTTGTCAAGTAAGAGGAAGGACTGTCCTCACAATCCCGAGTAGCGCCGCGGTACAGGCCACCGTCCATGCCGGGCTAGAGGAAGAGCAGTCCATCGTCTGCTCCTCAGCTACCATCCCCTGCAGAATCGCGGCACAGGCCATCATCTGTGTCAGACCAGAGGAAGAGCAGACCACCATCCGCTCCTCTCCTGCAGTATCCCCCAGGGGCAGCGCCGTGACACCGGCCCCCATCTGTGTCAGGTTTGAGATAGGGCAGGCCATCATCCGCCCCTCAGCTGCCATCTCCTGTAGGACCGCGACACGGGCCACCGTCCGTGTCGGGTTCGAGGTTGAACCAGGCACTGTCCGTGTCGGACTAGAGGAAGAGCAGGCTACCATCCGCTCCTCTCCTGCAGTATCCCCCAGGGGCAGTGCCGTGACACCGGCCCCCGTCTGTGTCAGGTCTGAGATAGGGCAGGCCATCATCCAGCCCTCAGCTGCCACCTCCTGTAGGACCGCGACACAGGCCATCGTACGTGTCGGGTTCGAGGTTGAACCAGACACTGTCTGCTCCTTACCTACTGGAGGTTCACTCCCCTCTTGAGGGAGCAAGGTAAAGCAGGCCACCACCCGCTCTTTCCCTGTAGCCCCAAGAGACAGGGGAACCGCTGTGTTGGCATTAGACCACACGGAGGAGTTAGAGAAGGCCATTGTCCGTTCCTCACCCTCTGTCTCTAGGGTGTTTCCTGAGGAGGACGTCCCTTCCCCGGCTCACCACCCTTCCTGTGGCCGAGTGGGATATCCCATTTCTACCCACAGAGGTGATCCCCTGGAGGACCTGCTGGTGGAGGAGTGTTGGCGAGTCCCTCTCGGTAGTCCTGGAGTCCTCGCCCTACAACTGGCCTCTCGAGGATGTCCCCGCCTGGTGCAGTCCTGACAGAGACATCGCTGCAGCCCCATCCTGATGGCGACTACTACTGCCAGAGGTTGCCGTGGTCCCACCCTGACGATGACTCCCACCACCGGAGGTTGCCACAGTCCTACCCCAACAGCGACCCTAGGCGCGAGGGACCACAGCCCCCAGTCACCCCGGGGCGTGCCAAGGACCCCAGGGCGAGGCCTACCCAATCCAGGAGACCGGGCCTCCACTCCCAGAAGTTGGCGCCGTCAGGCGCATCTACCCTCCCTCTTCGGTCCTAGCCCAGAGGCCCAGACACCACGTCGGGGCCCAAGGGGTGGTGGGCCTCCTACTTCACGGCCTATCAATACAGCCCAGGAGACCCGGCCCACGACGAAAGTCCCGTGTCCTCTACGGGAGGAACAGCGAACAGTGACTTATTTTCTACCGGACCTGTTAGTGTGAATCGCCCAAGAAATCTTAGTATCTAGCCCATACCAGTGTATAAGTGCCATGTCTTATAATGTGAACTCAGTGCCCAAGTTATAGTATAAGTGACCCATGTTATATTACAACTTCAGTGTCAGAATTTTACCATAAGTACGAGTATCTGTGCTATATCATAACTGTGATGTACATTCTCAAGTCCTGTTGTAAGTGGTCTGTGCTCTAACACTCCAATGTCCATGTATACCTGTTTTGTACCATCTGTCTTGTGTATTTGTGTAATATCGTATCTTGCTCTGGAGTTGTGAATTTGGTTAATATATGCTTGTCAGTTTGGTCTCAGCCGACTTTTTATGCCCTGTTCTATCAGTTGTATGCACTGACCCGGTCTTGCCAAGAACCCTAGCATAAACATATGTTAGAGGAGCAAGGAGCTGACCCTCGAAAACGTAGCATAACAATAATCTATACCCATACTCAACCTATATGTACTGTACAATACCCATCCTAATTTTGGCAGTGTTCTGTGGTCTTTCGGCTGTTTTTAGACATCAAAACTCACATTGCAATATGCATTATAATCATAAACACTAAGAAAACAGTACAAACAGCAAAAAAACAATATGGAAGACCCTACCAATATGTACACCCACGCACCAAAGTTTCTGTATCCCCCTCGGTGGAAGGAAGTGGAAGGCAGGGTTAGAGAGAGGGCATGCGAACGGACAATTGTGAGTGGTAGTTTGGTACTGAGCAGCGAGGTGAATGGTGAGAAAATGAAATTGGATTCGAAACATTTTCTCATTATTCACCTGCAATACATTATGCGTTCATAACATACATAGCATATATTATACAAGACCAGTGTTAGCATGGAGCCCTGTGAAACTGGTCCGGACACGATCCATCTGTTTCGGGTACTCAACATACAAATACAGCACCGAGCCAGTTGTATATAATAAACTACGACTGATCATTATCATTACAGTGATAATTTTTTTGAAAATGTTATTCCTGGATTGTCTGTAGATATAATATGGAATGAGTGTGGATATAATACTGATTCCCACAGTAGCTATGTGGATAGTTATAAATATTAAATTTATTGTTGTGGACGAATAAACCACGTGTGATGGGCAGCGGATAGCATTTACCCATAATTAACTGTAACCAGATGAAATTAGAAGCAAACAACACAAAATATCATGATAATGAAGATACAGCTGTGGTATCCTGCTCCGCCTCGTTATTCAGGCAATAACCGTTAGTTCACATTTGCATTATTTTTCTTTAGTCAGCCCCTTCTATTACTCTTACTTCTTGGTATCCTCTTACTGCGAGCCGTCATATTCCTTAGTGGGTTTCTAGTCGTCCGGTCCTATAACCTCTACTGTACTACATTATTCGTCACCTCATCACTCCAACACATACAACGTTAGCACAAGACTGCTGAATCTGTTACTGCCATTACTGGCACTGCCACTACTAACCCCCCTTTTCCCACTGATTGTCTAATTTCCCTCAGTGCTACAACAGCTACTCCTTTTACTAATCCACTATAGATATGTTTGATAATACAGATGATTGTCCTTATGTCTGTACCTGCTAACCACATTGTCCTTGTCCCACCGTCGACTACTCGTCACATACCCCCACCGCTATCCTAGCTGCACCCTCGTCTCTCCCATCCACCATCGACCCTACTGCTCCCCCACTCCGACACCACACTACCCCTCACCTCATCCCCGGACCACTAGGCCTTTTGTCCACCCTTTAACAGTGAATATACAGGGTATGCATTAAAAGAAAGGCAATTGAGTCGAATGCTAATCGCCCGCCAGAATATGGTGTTAGCCAAGTCCAAGATTTGGCCATATCTTGATACCCTGAAGGTTTCAAGTTGATATCTCAAGCCGTTCATCAGATATAATGGTGCTAAAGTCTTGCGATAAAAGCTCGTTGACCTTTGGCAGCCATTTTGGTGACCTTGACTTTGTCCCCGAGTGCCCATTTTCGAACTCGTCCAAGATTTTGGCCATATCTTGATGCATTTGGATGACCTTGACCTTGACCCCGAGTGCCTATTTTCTAACTCGTCCAAGATTTTGGCCATATCTCGATACCCTGAGGCTTTCATGTTCATAGTTCAAGCCGTTCAGGAGATATAATAGTGCGATAGGAGGGCGATGAAAACTAGTTGACCTTAGGTAGCCATTTTGGTGACCTTGACCTTGACCCCAAGTGCCCATTTTCGAACTCGGCAAAGATTTTGGCCATATCTTGATACCCTGAAGGTTTCATGTTGAAAGCCCAAGCCGTTCATGATATAATGGGAACACACACACACACACACACACACACACACAGATGCAGGCTGAAACATAATCGCTCCGCCTTCTAAAGGGGGGCGATAATAATAACTATATTAATAACAATAACAACATAGTTGTGTAGTGTNCGAACTCGGCAAAGATTTTGGCCATATCTTGATACCCTGAAGGTTTCATGTTGAAAGCCCAAGCCGTTCATGATATAATGGGAACACACACACAAACACACACACACACACACACACACACACACAGATGCAGGCTGAAACATAATCGCTCCGCCTTCTAAAGGGGGGCGATAATAATAACTATATTAATAACAATAACAACATAGTTGTGTAGTGTTCCTAACATTATATATAAAAACAGCAGACCCAAAAGTGCCTATATTACGGAGCACATATATTAACCACAGAACTGATCACAGGTCGTTCTTATCGTTACCACTGGACTTTCCCAATAGCACTTCACCATGGTAAAACAATCCATTGTAGTCCTTTGTGGGATCACTTCAGCTGCTTGGGGAAAATAACATAGTGCACGTCATGCCTGCAAGCCACTAAAATACACCTGTGACGTTACACTGAAACCCATCAAATAGCCTAGGAGGAGTTAGTGGACAAACAAACAAACGACTGGACATAAACAGATAGAGGCTGAATGTCTCGCATCGGTATTTGACGACCTGACAACACTGTTACCATCCTGCTCTCCAGGTGTTATCATAGTTATAGCAATAATAGTAATAATAATAATATTAGTAGTAGTAGTAATAGTAGTAGTAGTAATCACATGCTAATAGGCACTATACAGAGAAGGAGAAACACCATTATCTCCCTAATAAAACACGTGAACACAGCTTTCAGCTTTCACATATGAAAACAAACAGTGCCATAATATGCTGTAATGGTAGGGTCATAGTAATAATAAATTATCTGACAGCAACCCAACCCTCTGTCATGGCAGACATACTGCATTGCGGCAACACATACTGTTCCAGTGTTTGTCCTCTGTATCGTGCCTAATAACGTGTTTATTATTATTATTATTATTATTATTGCTATAACTATGATACCTGGAGAGCAGGATGGTAAAAGTTTTGTCAGGTCGTCACATACCGATGCGAGACATTCGGCCTCTGTTTATATCCAGTCGTTTGTTTCTCCACTAACTCCTCCAAGGCTATTTGATGGATGTCAGTGAAACGTCACAGGTGTATTTTAGTGAGTTGTAGGCATGTCGTGCACTATGATCCTAAAAAGGACTACAATGGATTGTATTACCATGGTGAAGTGCTATAAGGAAGGTCCAGTGGTAATGATGAAAATGGTTTGTGGTCGGTTCTGTGGTTAATATAAAAGTGCTCCGTAATATAGGCACGTTTGGGTCTGCAGTTTTTATATGTAATGTTAGGAACGCTGCACATCAATGTTGTCATCATCATCCGGACCTCCTTTACCACCCTAGAGCAGGGTGAGGAGTAGCACGTTGATGGCAGATGGGGGCACCCATCATGCACTCACTCAGCGTAGGGTTGCCGTTTGGTTTCTACAGTGAGTGGCAAGCAAATGATTTGCTTTTCCCAGGAAACCATTTACCACGCTGAGTAGTATCCATGTTTTTGGCCGAGCTAAATGTCCCCCTGATTCCCCTCTCTAAAATCAGTCGTGGCAAATGTTGTTGTTGTTTTTATAATTATAATTAGTAATGCATACCACGTATATTCACCGGTAAATGGGCAGACAACGGGCTTGATGGCCCAGGGATTATGTGAGGGGTAATGTGGTGTCGGAGTGGGGGAGGAGTAGGGTCGATGGTGGGTGGAAGAGAGGGGGGGTGCAACTGGAATAGCGGTGGGAAGTGACGAGTTGTCGACGGTGGGACAGGGACAATGTGGTTAGCAGAGTCATAAGGACAATCATCCGTATTATTAAACAGGTCTATAGTGAATTAATAATAGTAGCAGTTGTAGCACTGAGAAGGAAATTAGACACAGTCAGTGGGAATAGGGGGGTTAGTAGTAGCAGTGCCAATAATGGTAACAGATTCAGCAGTCTTGTGCTAACGTTGTTTGTGTGGGAGTGATGAGGTGACAAATAATGTAATACAGTAGAGGTTATAAGACCAGACGACTAGAACCCCCTAAGAAATATGATGGCTCGCAGTAATAGGTTACCAAGAAGTAAGAGTAATAGAAGAGGCAGAGTCTAAAGAACTGAAGTAAACTAACGGTTAATGCCTGAATTAAGAGCCGGAGCAGGATACCACAGCTGTATCTTCGTTGTTTCATAATATTTTGTGTTTTGCTTCTAATTTCATCTGGATATAGTTAATTAATGGTCAATGCTCCACGCTGCCCATCACAAGTGGTTTACTCGTCCGCAAGTCAACAATAAATTTAATATTTATAACCATCCACATAGCTCCTATGGGAGTCAGTACTATATCCACATTCATTCCATATAATATCGAGACAGTTCAGGAATAACTCACAAAAACTATCACTGCAGTGATAATGACCAGTCGAAGCGTATATACAACTATCTCGGTGCTTTATTTGTATGTTGAGTATCCGAAACAGATGGATCGTATCCGGACCAGTTTCGCAGGGCTCCATGCCAACATTGCTGTCTATGTTATGACATATGCTATGTATGTTACGAAAGCATAATATTTTGCAGGCGAATAATGTGAAAATGTTTCGAATTCAGCGTCATTAAGTTTCTCTCCATTCGCCTCATAGCTCAGTACCAAACTACCACTCACAGTTGTCCGTTCGCCTGCCCTCTCTCTAACCCTGACTTCCACTTCCTTCCACCAAGGGGGGTACAGAAACTTTGGTGCGTGGGTGTACAGTACCCCTCCTAATTTTGGCAGTGTTCTGCGGTCTTTCGGCTGTTTTTAGACATCGAAACACACATTGCAATAACAATATAATCCTAAACACTAAGAAAACAATGCATAAACAAAACAAAAAAAACTACAAATATACACAGTACCCCTCCTAATTTTGGCAGTGTTCTGTGGTCTTTCTACTGTTTTTAGACATCAAAACACACATTGCAATACGCAATATAAAACTAAACACTAAGAAAACAATGCATAAACAACAAAAACAACAACAAAACAATATGCAAAACCCTAGCAATATGTGCAGTACCCCTCCTAATTTTGGCAGTTCTGAGGTCTTTTGGCTGTATTTAGACATCAAATCACACATTGCAATATGCAGTGTAATCCGAAACACTAAGTAAATAATACATAAACCAGAAAAAACACACAAAAAAGCCCTACCAGTATGCACAGTACCCCTCCTAATTTTGGCAGTGCTCTGCGGTCTTTTGCCTACTTTAAGACATCAAAACACACATTGGAATAAGCAATGCTATTCTAAACACTA
>JAGKTI010037051.1:0-10969 GCA_018397915.1 Birgus latro
GAATCAAAGAGGGATAAGCGCTGGACAGTGAATAAAAAAGAAAAGGAGGCGGAGAGGGTGGGGAGAGGAGAAAGGGAAGTGTAGGAAAAGCCTAAGAAGACGAGGACATAAGAAAAGGAGGAGGAGGTGGAGGGGGGGGGAAGGAAATGGCCAGACAGAGGAAAAAAATGAAGCAACTGAAAGCAACGTTAGACAGTGAACAGAAAGAATAAAAACTACAGACGGTTCAAATATGAGTACGGAATTATTAGCAGAAAATACGTAGGGACGGGGAAAAGGGGAGAAGGGAAAGGGAGAGGAGAAGGGAAAAGAAGGGAAGAAGGGAAAGGAAGGAGTGTTACAGGTGATGGAGGGAGGGAATGAAGGGAAAGGAAGGGAATGCAAATTAGAAAGGAAAGAGAGAAGGAAGGAAGGCGAGAAAGTGATGCAACGAGTGGAGGGGATAGAAAGCGGAAGAAGGATATGAAAATGGATGGGTAGATGGTCAAGAAGCAAAAGAAAAGCGGATGCAACGAAGGAAATCAGTAAGAGAGATAGTAATGACTAGGAGAGACAGCTAAACAGCGAAAGAAGAGTGGAGGATCAATTATGGGAAAGAAAGGATGTGGCAAGGAATGGATGGCAAGGAAAGGGAGGAATATTAAGAGACAAGAACGGAGGGTAGGGAAGGGAAAGGAATAGATGCAGGGGAATGGAGAGAGGAAGGGCAAGGAAGGGAAAGGAAGGGCTGTGACAAGGGAGAGGAGATGGGGAGGGGGGAAGGAGCAGATGATGAGGAAGGGAGAGGGAATGTATCAGGGACGAAGGGGAGGGTAGGAGAGACAGAGAAGGAGAAAGGGAGGGGAGGAGAGACAGAAAGGGAGGAAGGGGCGGAACATGAAGGCTGCTGGAGGTGAACGCATATAAACACAGGGGGACACCAACACAACACACCACATTACAGTGCAACCTCTCACTCTCAGCACCCCTGCTCTCCGCCATGCCCTCACTCAGCCTGGTAAGTCATTGAGGAGGAACTTAGAATTTTACCTGCACAAGCGATCTAGTCTGCTGCAGAGGCAATTTGTATCATGCTCTTTGTATCACGCTCTTTTCTGTCTCTTCTTAGCTATCTCTCATACTACGTCAACATTATCTATTGATGTTGCCTACCGTACGCTTATTTTTACCCATATCACTTTACTTTTCGCCTGGAGAGGTAATGTAATAGTGCTTGGTATCTTACATGGCTCTAGAAGGCTCTTGGTGTTTCTAAATGACTCTGTATCTCTTATGGCTCTATATATACTGTACAATGCTTTCTGTAGCTGTCGTTAATTATGTTTTTAATTCTTCTGAAATTCTGTCATTCTTCCAGAAATAGTTTGCACTAATCTCCCCTGTAATAATGTCTCGTAGCAGTCTCAGGCAATCCCTACTGCAGTAATCCCTCCTGTAAGAGCCTTAAATAATCCTTCCACTAACAATCTTTAGTCCCTCTTGTAATAATCGTCATCGTGTTACATAAATAATTTCCAAGTGACGGCGAGCCTTCCTCGAAATTCTTGCATAAACAGCCAAACAAGCGACGTTGTGGCAAACATAAAATTATCTTCAGGTTCCTCGAGAAGCTATTCCTAAGTTTATCATTTTTGTGTTGAACTTTTTCCAGTATTATCCATTACTCACGTTGCCTAGTTTTCCATAAGCTTCTCTTATATCGAAATTTCTAGTATACTGAGATGGTAAACTGCTGTATATTTCTCAGTATTGCCGCAAAGAGTTACTGTCTTCTCAGCACATTAATCAAACCTGACTCCCTTTATCAGTGCCATACGGGAAGTACACAGACGCTATTTCTTATCAGTTTATTGTTAAGCTAATGTAAGAAACTGAGAAATATACAGACTGGAGAAAGGAACCACTGAGACAAATTAAGCTAAGAAAGGGAGTGAGATAAGACAGAAAACAGGGGATGAAGAGGGAAAAGAGAAGAGGGTGATAGGGAAAGTGGGCAAAATATGACAAGGTGAAGATAAGCACAGAGAGAAAGAGGAAAGAAAAAAAAAGAACAGGAAATGTGGAGAGCAAAGCAGAAGGGTTGGTGTAGGATGAGGTGAGAGAAGGAAGTAAGGAAAGAATAGGAGCGGAAAAAAAGGCGGCTCGACCGATAGAGATGACTGCTAGAAATGAAGAGAAGAAAGGTAGAAAAGAATGAAGTAGAAAAAGAGAAAGACAGTGAGAAAGCAAAGAAACAGAGGAAATACAGAGAACGACTAGAAGAATAACACTAAATGCACCAAAGTAGTTGTCATCAATACATTTCCAGTCACTTTTAGACTCTGTACTGCGATTAGGGACGAAAGGGCGTGTAATCTAGGAGAGTAGGAGGCTCCGTAGCACCTCTTCGCTAGCGATTTATTCTACATGTTACACCTTAGCATTCTTTTATATAGTAATGACTTTAAGATCGACGCAGTTTGCATCAGTAACGTCTATCTATCTACTATCTATCTATCTACCTACCTACCTACCTACCTATTTATTGCCAGACGCCTTTGTCCTATAAGAGGTGGCCATAAGGTAATCGTCTCCTCGTCGCCCTGACCTTTGGCGCTTTGCTGCCTTCCCTGTAACTAACACATCCCCTCTCTCATACATCTCCATTCCATCCCTTCATCTCATTCTTGGTCTTTCCCTCCTCCTCTCTTCTCCCGTCCACCTCATTCACATACACTCTCGTAGTCGGTCTTAGTAACGCACAACAGGACATTCAGGTGTAAAATGCAGAGTAAATCGCTAGGAAAGAGGCGTAACGAAATCCCCAAACCGGGCTAGAATACGACTCAAAGCCTGAATATGTACTGTGACAGAGCTCATTGTGTAAACTTTCATAGGCTTGGATCCCGATATTTAACTTTCCTACGGGCCACGCAGCATGCAAAAGGTTTATTAGCTTGGAATTTCACGTAATACAGGCAACAATGGGCAGACAAATTGGAGGGCAGGCAGGCACAACGGGCGAAAGTGCAGAGTGCTTGTAACGGAGGTCTCTTCAGCACAAGTATATTATTCAGCTTAAGAGAGAGATCCTGTAGTGAATGCCAGAAATTAACTCCTTTTAACTACTTTACTAAGAGGTCTGAATCTTAGTTGAAGAAACATCATCTGGGACTAACAGGACTAAAAAGGATAAAGGCATGGTAAAATTGGTAAAAATATCATGGTAGTGAAGATGAGGAGTCAGTATGCTTACTCTGAAGGAGAATGTTATATAGAAGCGGAAGAAGGAGCAAGGTCGGGCATAATCACTGGAGCAATCAAATTTTAACCCCTTCGGGAAAATGACGTCTTTTTTAATCTATTTTTATTTTTTTTACTATTTTTCAAGCAAGGGGGGGGTTAAATAGGGCTTTCATGATCACCCTTACTCACAAGACCTCCAAAGTTGAATAGAATTGTCTAGTAGTAGCATGAATCTTATAGAGAAAAGAATCACATTGTTCAAAGAGTTAATGTGACAGGTAAACGGGGAGGATCTAATAAAATATATAATTCTATAAAGGAGATTGCTTAAGATATGCACTCAAAAACATGTTCTCTCTCCAAATGAACAGCTACTGAAGTTACCGATTTTTAAGTGGCAGGTAAGAAAGAGAAAAGACTGCATTTTATAACTATATCTGCTGAAAACATAAGCCTTCATTGTCCTACTCCGACTCGTACGTGAATACATCTACTAAGGACAATGACGAACTTAAAAGACAACTAAACGTTAACTCCAAACAGCATGTTACAGTACAAACAGATCCGATCACACACACACACACACACACACACACGCACACACACGCACGCACACACACACACTCACACATGCTATTCACTTGGTCTCACGGGAACCTCCACAATCTCCTGAACCAACCGTCCATCGCACTAATAAAAGGGAGAGATTAAAGAGAGAGCAGGTTATCATAGAGAACGGCGAGAAGGCCTTTATAAAGCAGAAAGTCAAGGGTGAAGTAGGGTGAGGTGTGGCTGATGTAAAGGGGAAGGGATTGCTGTCGACTTAAATGGGGAGAATGTTGGAGGAATAAGAGACAGGGTGGTTAGATGGGGGAGCCAGATTTTGGATGAAGTAGGCAGGTGATGAGGGAATGAAAGACAGTAGAGACAGGTGTAGAAGAGAATGGAAGACGGAAAGGAAAAGGTGCTGGAAAGATGAGATGGTGGGAGTAGCAGATCTGGGAGAGAAGGAGCAAGGCACTGAACGATGGAAAGGACGAGTTAGAAGATGCGTGAACGAGAGGCAGGTGACAGACGGGAAGGGGAAGTATTGGTGGGATGAAGTTAACTGGGGACAATGGAAAGTACGATTCTGAAAGTAGTAGGATTTGGCAGGAAGGAGATAATGAAGGGAATGGGAAAGGAAGGTACAGGGAATGAGGGA
The DNA here is from genome assembly GCA_018397915.1 of Birgus latro. Lineage (NCBI taxonomy): Eukaryota > Metazoa > Arthropoda > Malacostraca > Decapoda > Coenobitidae > Birgus > Birgus latro. The sequence continues at coordinate 4,430 of JAGKTI010037051.1, forward strand.
AGGGGGGGGCTTGGAGAGATGAAATTACAAGAGGATAAAGGAAAGTATAATCTGGATGCAGCAGGTTTTGGAGAGATGGTGATGGTGACGGGAATGAGGGACGAGAGATAAAGGAGTAAGGAGTAAGAGAGAAGGGTAAGTGATGGAGAGAAAGGGGGGGGGGCGAGGAAAATGGCTGGAGGGAGGTACAGGAGTAAGGGGGAATGGGAAGTGTTTGAATGAAGGGAGAGGAAGAGGAGCATGGTTGGTACACACTGGGGGTCTGGGAGTAACAGGTTTTGTAGAGAAAGGGCGGAGTTTAGTGTGAAGGGGTAAAGACGGCACAGTGGGAGGCACAGATGTTCGATATCTTGGCGAGATGGAACCGTGGGGATTACAATCAAGGTATAAAAGTTAGACAGCTCTTCCCTGCTGACTGTGACAATAAAAGGTGTTACATGAAATCTGTATAATATGTGATACCGACAGATTTTACTATAAAGTACATGGCAGTAAATTATAAAGGATAGTTTCTGCTGTACGGGTAGAAATGAGATGTGTTCGTAATTCTGAAGCTGGCAGAGTACTGTCGACGAATTTGTGTTCGTGAGCAAGTGCTGGAGAAAGGAGATACCAAGAGAGGAACAAATGTTAGAGAGAAGGAATGCATGAATGAGAAGGAAGGAAGGAAGAAAGGAAGGAAGAATGAAGTGAAGGGTAAAATGCTGCATGAAAATCGTGAAGACAGCTGTATATAATTAAGTGATTGTAGTGAGTGCTCGGACACACACACACACACACACACACACACACACACACACACACACACAAACACACACACACACACACACAAAAGGATGAAGCAGGGCGGGGCAGGGTGGGCAGAACGGGGCAGTAGGTCAAGAAAAGGCTGCACACATCTTCAACAGCCCTTCCCAACCCATCCCAACAAGTTTTTATAAGAGCGCGAGAAAGTGGTGTTAGTTATAATCAGCGATGGGTAGGGTTACACACTCACTACACGGGTCTTACATCTGGAGTTACAACACGTACCAATCTTCCGGCATTATTTTAGCTCGTGGAACAATTTTTATGTGTGAATCATTCAAATGTCCAGCATGAAAACAAGTACAAATTAATCATCTTATTAACAAAAATCAACCAGATACGTAGATAGGCAGATGGACAGATAGATAGACAGATTGCACTTAAAGCCGGAAATTAGTCGAAAACTAGTCAGAATCGACGTACTTGTGTAAAACTAATTTTACCTAGGTAGAACCAGTTGCACCAAAGTACAGTGGGGGAAAATCCGGTGTCAAAAAAATAAATAAATAAATAATAAATAATAATAATAATAATTCTAGTTTTAGGCGAACTTTTTAGTCAAAACTAGTTTCAAGATTACAAAGTTAGATTTAGGAAAGTGCCACAATGAATACAGTCAGGACACTGTATTAAACGCCATAATGTTCGAGTCATAGCTCAAACCTAGCGGGAAAAACATTTAGAAAAAAAAATAAGTAAAACAATAACTGCATTAAACACTAACCTAATGTTTGAATCCATTTCTTCCATTCACACACTCTTCCCGGTTCAGCAGGGTGATCAGGTGAGATGAAAGTTGATATTTTCTTAGCACTGGGTTATGGGTATAATATTATCCACTTAATAGTTCACCATCACCGTACAGAGCGAAGAAGCCGCCTCTCACAACAACCCACGGTAAATGAGGTCCTCCGGTAAACAAGTCAGTGACCCAAATGTAAGCACAAGACCCGACTGTCGTTACTGCTGATGACTGCTTACGACGGTTGTTAAGTACCGTACTGCGCATTACACTTTCTCATATCACATGCGATGGATCAAAATTAAAGAACGCAATCCTAAACGTATTTCATATATTAAAGTAATAATGGCTTGTCGCTGTTCTAATGCCAGCCAGATGAAATAAACTGGCTCATTAAATCACACATTATCAGCCATAGCATCATTTTTCACTGGTGTATTTGGTGGGTAAATATCAGGAGCACCTATTTCTCTCAGACAAGACAATTATTGAAGTTAGTTTTGACTGAAATCTTTAGCTAAAACTAAGTGTGAAAAATTTCAGTCTCGCAGTTCGAGTTTTCCTCAGCCTCTGTTGGTGCTACTAGTTCTGCCTGGTTAAAGCTAATGGTAAGGTAAAACAGATGTGATTGCTGGTTCTAACTAGATCCTCTAACTCATTACAGAGGTACTTAATTTCTGATCCATTACAAAAAAGAAATTATATAATAAAATTACGGCATGTCCTATTGGGGTTTTATATAAAATTTCAAATGCAATACGTTTCATTACATTTAAATAAATAAATACTTGCTATGACTTCCCTTAAAATATATATACAGTATATTCTTTTGCACATGATGATAACTGTACATGCAAACAGACTTCACTTGTGACAGTTACATCACAGTTTAGAATTACAGGCGCACCACTTATCCATATCACATTACGACTGCATGGAATCTGGCAGAAATATGTTTCCAATATTACCGGCGCAACACAGTACTTAAGCTGGCGAATAGGGTCGTAACCAGACAACTTCCTTTCACAGTTAATGATCCTGGGGCTCACCAGCCTTGCAACTGCTCAATACAACCAAAGGCAGTTCGGACAGGGACGGTTCAACCAAGACCGATTCAACCAAAGGCAGAGCAATCAGGTCCAGTTTACCCAAGGACGAAACCGACAAAGCCAATTCCGTCAAGGCACATTCAACCAAGGCCAATTCAACCAAGACCAGTTTACTCAAGGTCAGCTCAGTCAAGATCAGTTCAGTCAGGGCCAAATCAGTCGAGGCCAATTCAGTCAAGGGCAGTACGGTCAAGGGCAGAGGATTCAGGGTCAGCTGAGAAGCCAGAGCCTGCTGCAGACGAGACAGCCGGTGGTGGAAATCTTGTACGACGAGCGAAATGCACCAGACGCCACAGGGGCATACAGCTTCAGGTATGGCACCTACATTGTACCAATAAATAGATCAACACGAACAAAGACACAGGCAGACAGAGAAATGAATCGAAAGAGATTATAACTATCAACAAAGTGAACCATTAACTTCTACATGAAGTTATATTTGGACATCTGCACGATACTAACCTCAGTATGTTAGTGACTTTTTGCAGAAGCAAAGTTCAGATAAATATGATATCGTACTAAGAAGTAGCTTAGATACATTGTGTGGCCATACATTATTAAGAAGCAGTCAACTTCTTACTCGATATTTTTCAAATCATTCACGACCAGGTTTCTGAAACTTCATGCATGTAAGAAGCAAACAACCAAAAACCATTTCTGCTAAAACAGTTTCAAATAACGTAACAAAAATGGACACAGACAAAAATTTATATTTCATGCTTTAACAGAAAAAATACTGTTACTATCTTCTCAATATCTGCACTTCTTATGTAGGGTATGGCCACATGTTTTCTATACTGATCCTTCCTTCGCATTGCTCTTACAATTAACTGTGTTGTCGCAGGTTCGAATCCGCTGACGGCACCAGGCGGGAGGAATCAGCCACACCCACAGGCCCTGAAACATTCGAAGTTCGAGGCTCCTACACGTGAGTCACCATTTGTGTTACAGTCCATCCACTTTAACCTAGCGGAGATTTTCAAGCTTACTTCACGTAGCTCAGTGGTAGAATAAGAGCTGCAGCATACAAAATCTTATAGTTGTGCCCCGCCACCAGGTACACGTCCCCAGACGGTACGCCAGTTGAAGTGGCGTACACGGCTGACGAGTATGGTTTCCGCGCCGAAAGTCCCATCCTGCCTCCCACCCCACCACACGCCCTAGCCCAAATCAGAGCCGCTGAGGAAACCTTCGCAAGGTGAGGCACAGAAGGTAGATGAGTGTGTGTGTGTGTGTGTGTGTGATTTTGGTTTGAAATTCTCGAGATCTTACTAGGACGGCAGCGCTTAAAAACCTCTTCACTGCGATAACATCATACTTTTTTTCTTTTCTTTTTTACCACCAGTCAATTTTCTCTGGCTTCGGCAAGTCCACTGGTAGTAAAGGAATAATAAAGACCATATCTAACCATTCCTACTCGAGGAACTTCCCCAGTGTAAATAAAGTTGCCTAAACATGAGAATAAAAATCTACTATCATCTAAAAAGACATCACCGGTTTCCAGGGATATAAATATGAATACACTGAGGAAAAAAAAAAAAAAGTCACTGTGGAATGAAATAGGTTCTGACACCCCATTATAATAACGTCAAATTTTCTTTTAAGACTGCAACGATATTTAAGTCGTTGAACAATAATAATTTACCGTCATTGTCGCTGGTCTTAGCGACAGCTTAATAAATTTCCGTATTAGTTGTTGGTCTTTGCGACAGTTTAATAATTTTCCGTATTAGTTATTGGTCTTTGCGACAGTTTAATAATTTACCGTATAAGTCGTAGGTCTTTGGTATTGTTTAATAATTTACTGTATATTTCAACAACAGGCAGAGACAAGGGCAGCAGCAACAGAGCTACCAGGGACAACAGAGATTCCAGCAACAACAGCAGGTTTTCCGAGGACAACAGCAAACCTTCCAGCCACAACCGAGCTTCCGTCAACAACAGGGCTTCCAGGGACAACAGGGCTTCCAGGGACAACAGGGCTTCCAGAGACAACAGGACTTCCAGAGACAACAGGGCTTCCAGAGACAACAGAATTTCCGAGGACAACAGAGCTTCCAGGGTCAGTACCAGCCTCAGTACATCCCAACTACAGGCGGGTTCTAGCAGCTGAACTTCGCCACAGACAATCGCCGCGACTGAACGTGTAACCTTTTGAAATATTACAAGCGCTTCTAATCAAACAATGTACAAAATTGATGCGTACAAAACACTAACACTAACAGATAATGATTTGTGACGTAATTATTCATTTCTCCCCATAACAAAAACTTAATCTTTACTAGTATGTCTTTTGCTTGCTTAAGGACATGGTGATATAGTAATACGGTGTTCTGCTCTTTTTATCCCTTTTTTTTTTTCTGCGCTGGAACTGCTCATGGATGTCAAACTTGGCTTAAATAAACGTCAATAAGTAGGCAGCACATATATCTCAACCTGTCTAGAGTACTGGTTATATACTAATACGAAATAAATAATGTCTCTGCTCCATTGTTTATTTTGCACTTTATTATTAGCCTACATTCCTTGTCATACCGTTTTCAGTTTAAGTGGACTTGCCTATTGTTAACCACTTTAGCCCACGGATATCTTTCCAAAAAATAGGTTTGGTGTTGGCCAGAGTAAAATAAGAAGAAACTCAACACAGCGCTTCTTTCAGTTTCAACAGATAATGTGCATTGATCGATTCTCAAAAAAGACTATCTCGTTAGAAAAGACAGAACTCTGGGTTTTGTCAGGGTGCCTTTGTAACTGTTCGAGGGTGGCGCATAGATGGAGTAACGTCATCTATCAACCTTATTACTGCGATTTAAAGATGTGCTATGGCTTTCACTGGTATGATATGTGCAGAGTTAAGCTAAATCTTACTCCAATTTACTATCCTTATTACCTAATACAAAAATATATTATCACACTACAAGGACCGAGAATTAAAATGTGTAGTTAAAAAGAATCGGGCTGGGCTGCGAATTTCTCTGCCAACCACGAATATATGAATACAGAAATGCTATATGAACACAGAAATGCTACAAAAAATATACTGCCAGAAGAGTTCGCCATGATCTCATGATCGCTGCTAAACCCGAAAGCACACGACTATCGGGAATGTAAAAGTAAGGAACAGCAGGTAAAAACCCAAGTGGTACTCTTCTCCAAGGAAGGAAAATCTTAAAGAAGTATAGATGGTAAAAGCGAAAAAAAAAAAAAACGATATAAGGACTGACACACCCACCATGGCTCTCACTCTCCCATCTAAACACACACTTTCATACATACTCGTACTGCCAAACAAACCTTATCCCTCTTCTCCATTATACTCTCTGTCCCCCACTTCCAGGGCCTTCATTTCAAATTTCCCATTTCAGAATTCTCTCTCTCTCTCTCTCTCTCTCTCTCTCAGATTTGTTCATATTTTGTTAGTCCATATTAAACACATACACACACACACATACACACACACACACACATACACACACACACACACACACACACATCAGTAACATTAAAAAATCGCTACGGAAGAAGTGCTACGATGTCTTGTCACTAAGAATGAGACATGAAACGCCCAGAAAGAATGAAATCATTCCCATTCTCTTTGGTATGAGCTAAATAGAGGGGGAGACTACAGGGAATGAAGGGGAGAGCCTTGAGAAGTATATTTAAACATTTCTAAGCTCAAGTTTTAAATAAGATTGAGTGCATATACATTTTTCCACATTTATACAGCATCTACATACTTCACCGCAAAATCAGAATAAATAATATAGTGAAAAAAGCGAAAACAAAACTGTGATAAATGTTGTGGAGACTTTTTTCATATAAACTGGCCAGGATCGAGAGAGAGAGAGAGAGAGAGAGAGAGAGAGAGAGAGAGAGAGAGAG
>JAGKTI010037052.1:475-10968 GCA_018397915.1 Birgus latro
GGGTGTGTGTGTGTGTGTGTGTGTGTGTGTGTGTGTGTGTGTGTGTGTGTGTGTGTGTGTGTGTGTGTGACATGTGAATATAAATGAACATTTAATGACAGTTTGGATGACAAATGGAAGGAATTTGTAAATAGATAGTTGACATACTTTGTACAGTAGCTCTCAGAATACTTTGTGCATTTTTTTCCCCAGTGAACAATGACTGAGTTAATAGGGTAGAGGTATCAAACTGATAAGTCAACTGGGACCCAGGACAGATAATGATCCAAATCCTAAGGAGTGGAGGAAATGAGGGGCTCTTGATCAAGAAAAATCTGACTACCAGAAGGAGAAGGTTAGCCCATGGATTTTTCACTTTTAGTAAAAAAAGATATGATTGACTGAAGCATGCTTCACATCATCCTGAGAAACCTAAGACTGAGGGGCTACCCTGAGAAGACTGCTCACCTTGGGGAATGGAATCTTCTGGCCCACCTGGTAAATGAACTTCAAGACTCATTGCCAACTCTGGATTGCTCCAGCAAACTGTAAATTCCTTTTCTCTACATACAGTACTTATATTGCAAAACTACCGTGGAAACAAGGGGAAGGAGTGTTAGCAACAGAGCTCTGCTATGTGGCCGTACAGCAGAATAAGCAAAAAATTGTATAGCTGCTTAAATTCAATGTGTAAGTAGAACTAAGTAGGGCTCAGTGATCTCCATAGAGATTTAGAGAGCAGAAGAGTTCTGTTGGTGGCCACATCAAACTTCTTGTCTTACAGTGGGAGAAGTTTTTGACATCAGGACATCGTTTTGAACTGAAACATCCCAGATGGCAGCTGAGAGAGCGCACCACACAGAACTTACGATTATGAGCTTCAAAGGTGGAGGATCACCCTGAATTGGCACAGGCATGATGTGGAGGCCATCATGGGGCTGTAAAGATAAGACAAGCCTGGTCAAACTGGTAAAGTAAAATAGATGGAAGAGGTGAAGTAGTTACATTGAACAGTAAAGAACTAATCACTTCTAGGGTCCCCACTCTAGTGGAAAATAAACTTCCCTCAACAGAATCATGACCAACTACAGTAAGCCTTCGTATTTCGCTGTTTTGATGTTCCGCCAGAATGTCGCAAAACGTGAAACGACAAAGTGTGAAGTTAAGAACCTATGGGAAGGGCATCCGGTCATAAAATGCTACACGCTCCAATCCAAAAAAAGGCCAACGCATGCAAGCATGTTGCAGCCTTCAAAAACGAAACAAAATGAAACGATTCCAGTGGGACAGCTACCTTACCATAACAAAGTCCTATAACACCAAACAGGCCCTACCCAAAATTAAATATGGAGTGTTTAGTAGTTGCTTATAAAGTATAACACAATAAACATGTACCTGAAATGACATTAGAACTGTTATAAAGAGCTGCAAACCAAAAATCCTTACCAGAAATAGAGTAAACATTGGCATGAGTGGCAGGTGAAGGTGTGTTGAGGGTGGATGGGCTAGTTACTGGGTGACATGAGGCTCTCTGGGGAAGCCCTATCACCTAAGCCAAAGCCCTCGAAGTCGAATTCAGGCTCCAGCAACTCCACTTCCTCTCTGTCCACTTCTCCTCCTTCATCCTCCTCTCCTGTCATGTCTAAGTCTTGCATAATAGCAGCCACATACTGTGTCACATTAAAAAAACATGTGATCCTGGCTTGTCTCTCCAGTAGGTTTCTGTTGTAGACTGCCATCAATTAAGACTTCAGATCATTCAAGGTGGATAGGATCTGGGTAGCCTCAGGCAAAGTCCCGGTGTATGTCTCGAAGGTTGTTGCCATGTCGGTTATGGTGGACAGGCTGTGGGACAATTTCTGGGTGGTCAGCTTCTCCTGTGCAGTGTGATCTGGCCTTTCATTCTCTTCATTAGAGTTCATCTCTTCCTCTGTTATGTCAACCACACCTGAGTCTAGGTCGTAGTGTGTCAAGTGTTGTCTTACAGCCGTTTCGTCCACCTCTGCTGTGTCTAGGCTTGTGTGTCTGATTGCTTCCACAGTTGCCGCCAGTCATCTTCCCTCTGCCGCTCACCTTCCATAGTCAGGTGAGGGAAAAGTTTCTTCCACCCATGTGTTATAGTGGCTGGGGAATTTTTTTTTCCAGCATTCAACCATGACATCCACAGCACTTTTTATGTTGAAGTCCTTCCAAAACTGACTTACTGTCTTGCCAGATCGAAAATGGGCAGGTGGTGGTAGGGGTCTGGTTATGCTAGGAGGCTGGTCTGGCCTTGAGGACGGGCCCGGTCTGGGCTCCTCTGGACTACTTTGTGACTGTTCTGGCCTGGGAGATAGTGCTGCGAGTGTGCGGTGTTGGTCATCACTACTGTCAGAATCTTCCTCCTCTTCCTGAATCTGCTGCAAAATTCCACTTGCACTTGTCTCTTGCCTGAGTTTGGCATGCACCATAGAGTAGAACATATTCTTAACATTGGCGATGATCGCTTGGTCTAGTGGTTGGAGTTTTGAAGTTGTGTTGGGTGGTAAGAAAACAACCTGGACGTCTGGGTGACAGTCGACAAGATATCTGGCATGTGGCCTTGCATTACCCATGAAAAGGACAACCTTAAATGCCAGATTCATTTTCCTGCAGTGCATCTGTGCATCAGGAAGGAAGTACCGGTCAAACCACTTGTGTGACAAACTCTCCACCATGTAGCCTCTCGGTGTGACCTCCCATAAATGTTTAGGTTGTTCATGTTACAGTGTCGGTAGGGCCGTGGTTTATGGAACTTGTGAATTATTAGTGGCTTCATTTGTGTGAGCCGGAAGCATTGCAGGTAAGTAAGACACTCAGCCTCTCTCTGCTCATTTTCGTGCTGACTGCCTGTCTCTGTCCCTTCGTCATGTATGTGAATCTTGCTGACCGTTTCCAGAATAAACCTGTTTCATCACAGTTATACACCTGGTGCCATGAATACCCACCCTTCTCAATAATCTTGCGTGCCTCCTCTGGAAACCTTGTGGTCGCATCAACATCAGCAGATGCAGCCTCACCATGGTATGCGGTGCACCTCACCTCGCACCTTTTCTTAAACCTGAAGAGCCACCCTGACAAAGCTCTGAACACGGGTGGTGGGTTTATAGTCTTCTTGTGGCAAACTACTTGGTATATCCTAATTGCCTCGTCCTTGATTGTCCTGGTAGAGATGCTCACACCCCCCCGGCTCCTGCTGTCGAGCCAGCGGACAAGGTATCCCTCTGTTATGGCCATTACACGTCTTATCACAGATGATCCCACAATCACAGTCTTGTTGGATGGAAAGAACTTGGTCCAGATCATAACCTTAGGAAAATTATTAGCATAAATACACATGCATGCAAAGCAGCCTAAAATCTTCTGTACACAGAAAAAATATTTTAAGGCAACACTTAAAAGCAAACTCTTAAGGATGAACAGTAAACTCTTCATTTAGTGGATATTGATGCAGTAAAAAACCATGGCACAAATAAAGGTTGAGGGAAAAAATAAAAAAAATATTTACTTTATTGTTATTTTACGTGCACGCACCTGCTTGTTGAGAGGTTCCTTGTTCTTCCTCAGGGGTATATAATGCAACATAACAGTAACCAACGTTACCAATTTTCATTACAATACTGTATATTCTTCCCCTAAAATGTTCTAACTAACACTTGGTTGGTTAACTCTAAAAACTACAGTAACTCCAGTAGGTGGATATTGATACAGTAAAAAACAGTGGCACAAATAAAGGGTAAGGGAAAAAAAGCAGACTCATTCACTCTGTTGTTATTTTACGTGCACTCATCTGCTTGTTGAGAGGTTCCTTGTTCTTCCTTAGGGGTATATAATGCAACGTAACAGTACCCAACATTACCGATTTTCATTACAATACTGTATATTCTTCCCCTGAATTGTTCTAACTAACACTTGGTTGGTTAACTCTAAAAACTAACTCCATTGGGTGGATATTGATACAGTAAAAAATAAAGGTTAAGGGAAAAAAAATACAGACACATTTACTTTATTGTTACAGTATTTTATGTGCACTCACCTGCTTTTTGAGAGTTGCCTTGTTTTTTTTTGGTGTCCTTATGGTGCTGTCAGGAGCCCCAATCAGGCGACGTATCTCAGGGGCTTTCAACCCCTCCTCAATGAGCTGCAAAATCCTCTGCTTGTCGGCAGCTGAGTACCGGCGATGCCTCTTGCCAACCCTGTACGGCTGCTTCTTAGGCTCAGGTGCTGGCTGTGCAACACCAACCTCAGCTCGTCACTCTGTGCACTCTACCTCACTGGCGCGCTGCATCTCGGACGTCTAGAAGTGGGTCAGGAACTCACGAGCCGCGAGGTGAGGACAGCACAAAAAACACAATGGCGCTTGGGTCTGTAGTGCCGCCGCTGTATCGATAAAGGGCAAGGTGGTCGCAAGATGGCTGCCAACAAATGAGCATCAGTATGCATTGTCTGCTGAGTTTCGGCTGCCGGCTGGAAGAGGCAACAAAATTTGGGAAAAAGTGACGAAGTTCGTGACATGCCGGAAACTTTTTTCTATCGCGAAAAATGAAGCGTCGAAGTAAAATGCGTTGAAATACGAGGACTTACTGTGCAGTAACTTTATTTCTGTAAGAGGAGAGGGTTGGTGAGATGCCTGCAGGACTCAAAGCATGTGGGACAGCACTCTCTAGTAAGTAGGATGTAACATCTATAGTGAGATACCTTCAGACTTGTAGGATGCTAGAGGACCAGTAAAGGAAGCAACACCCCCATCGATTGTTGGGAGGAGCAGTATATGTCACTATGAAGTCGAGACAGAAAGGAGATTCAAGATGAGATACTGAAAATGTATGAAATTACAGTCAAAAGAGGTTCTGCAGAGTGCAAGATGCTTTTTAGAAAAAGAAAGAGTAGGCTGATTACCTATTGTAAGTCCGGGAGCAATAATGGCCAGATTGACTATTCCATGGCAAGAGGGTTGAAAAGTTAGTGAAGAATGTTTATGTTATAGGGAGCAAAGAGTGTGTGCAACAACACAAATTACTGATATGTGACATGGTATTGAAGGGGTGTGCAGTGAAGAAAAGGACCAGTACATCCAGAAGGAAAATATGAAGTGGAAAAACCAAGCAGTATGGGATGCCATCTATAATGTGATAAGTAGAGTGGCGGCTGAACAGGGAGCTGTAGACAGAGGTGTTAATGAGAGTACAGAGCTCTCAAGAAAATTTCTTGAGAGCTACTGATTCAGTTTGTAGATGGACAAGGGGCCCACTAAGACATAAGGCACCATGATGGTGGGATGAGGTTGAATATGCTACAGTTCAAGAGAAAAGAAGACTTTTCAAAGAACAGAAAAGGAGAGGTAAGAGAGGAATACTTGGCTGCTAAATGTGGGGTCAAAAAGGAGGCATACAGGGCAAAACCTGTGTCTTGGACTCTTTCACTGGATAGTCTTAATAGTACCAAAAGGAAGAGTGTGGTATTTAAGGTGGCAGAACAGATGGAGAGAAAATGAGGATATCATATTTGAGCAGTGTGTGAAGAATGAAGAGTGAAAGGTAGTGGTGGAGAATGAGGATATTAAAGATGCATGGAGAGAGCATTATAACTGGTTGCTGAATGAGGAGTTTGTCTGGAATGGAGGTTTGGAGTCAGAGGATCGGTGTTAAACCCATGGCCTCTGATTGATGCTGTTGCTGTGAGCAGGGCAGTTAGCAGAATGCAGTTAGGGAAGGTGGCAAGGGTATCTGGGTTGACTGCTGAAATGCTGAAGGCTTCAAGAGATACAAGAGTGAGTTTAGTTACTGATTTGATAATTAATTACAAAGTACAGTATATGAAAATGTTCCAGGTGACTGCTGAAGAGTGCAATTGTAAATGTTTATAAGGGGAATGGTAATGCCCTGGAAAGAGGAAATTATAGGGGCACAAAATTTTTGGACCAGATAGTGAAGGTACTGTAATGGAGAGTCCTGGAAGGTATGATAAGGGAAAGAGCAAATATTAATGAGATGCAGAATGCATTTATACCAGGCTCAGGGATCACTGATGCAGTATTCATCATGAACAGCTTCAGGAAAAATATATACAAACGAAGAGGGACCTGTGCTTTGTTTTTGTTTATTTGGAGAAGGCCTTTGACAGAGTTCCTTGGGAGAAAGTGAAGTGGGCAATGAGAAAGTTTGGGATCAAGGAATGACTGGTTCGAGTAGTTATGGCATGTATGAGGGTGTTCACACCTAGTTGAGAGTGAATGAAGATTTGAGCAATGAGTTTTCCATGAAGGTTGGTGTGCGCCAGGGGTCAGTCTTGAGCCCCTTATTGTTTATCATGGTGCTTCAAGCTCTCTCACTTGACTTATGAAGCAGACTTCCATGGGAGATGATGTATGCTGATGACTTGGTGTTGACTGCAGAGCATTAGAAGGAAGCAGAGGAAAGATTTCGGAAGTGGAGATATGGAGTAGGATATGAGGGATTGAGAGTAAAACTGGATAAAACAAAAGTGATGATATCTAGGGCTGGTGACAGTACTGTCAAACCAGAGGGAGTATGGTCTTTTGCAGGTTGCCACAAGGGGCCCACTACGACATAGGGCACTGTGGTGGTGGGATGAGGAATTCCATCTTGTCCAAAGTTTGAAATAAGTGGGTGCATAAGAGATGTAGTGACATTAGAGGTAGGCTGCAAAATATTACTGATATCATGTGTGTGGTGTGTTTTGAGTGTATGGAGGAGTTTTGCTATTTAGGAGGCATATAATGTGCTGGATGTGGGGCTAAAGCTAGTTCTGTGGCTACAGTAAGGAGTGGTTGGAGGAAGTTCAGGGAGCTATTGCCTCTTCTAACATGAACCCATTGGCTCCCATGGTTCCTGTGTGAGAGATTGTGCTGGAAGGGTACTAGGTGTACCACCCTCCGCCTATCAGTTCACAGTCTCAAAGCTCATAGGTCCTTATCCCAGGGTTCCCCCGTCTATTAACTTTTGAAATTGACCAGCTCTGTCCCACACTGAGGATGCTGGGCACAATTGGGTTCTGATAGATTTGTCAATCTTTAACCCATTATCTCCCTTGGTTCCTGTTTTAGGGATTGTGCTGGAAGGGTACTAGGCACACCTACCTCCATTTGTCGGCTTATAGTTGTGAAGCTCGTAGGTCCCTACTCCAGGGCTCCCCCCTTAGTTAACTTTTGAAATTGCCCAGCTCTGTCCTACACTGAGGTTGCTGAGTGCAAATGGGTTAAGAGGGCTCTCCCTCTGTGCTAAGGTATCTTTGTATGTGGGATGTGTTAGCAGTGTGTAATTTTGTATGGAAGAGAGACCTGAGGATATTTGTAGGGTCAAACATACAGAAATGACAATGATTAGATGGATGTGTAGTGCATCCTTGAATCGAAGGCCTGGGGGGCTAGGATTGTGATTGAAGAGCTGAGAGGAAGGATGGGACTTGAATGTGTTGGTGTTGTGATGAGGAGGGCTAGACTGAGATAGTTTGGGCAAATTGAGAGGATGGAGGATGACAATTTGGTGTGGAAAGTGAGAAGTGTGAACGTTAGGGGTAGGGCTGTGAAAGGCAGACTGAAAAAGACCTGGGACTAAGTCATATAGTGTGACCTCAGGGATAAGGGACTGAATACAGTGGCTGCCAGAGATTAAGCAACATGGAGAGCCACCATTAGGTGACCAAGGCCTATGCATCCAAGTATGTTGGAGCTTTTGTAAATGATATGATACAATTACCTTTTCAACTTAAATTTTTCTATCTTTTTTGTAAATGATATGATACAATTACCTTTTCAACTTAAATTTTTCTATCTGTTGGTGATAAGCTCGAAGAAAGGAGGAAAAAAATTATATGAATTTGGTGCCACTCTGATTACATGCTGCCCATATTAGAAAACAAAGTCCTATTATTCCCATTCTGCATTCCATAAGTAGCTTCATTAAAGTCATCCCTCACTTAAAAACAGGACTACATTACCCATCATTCTTAAGTGCTTCACTCTGCTGGTGTATGTTATCATTTTATTCTTGCAGCCTTGAGACACACTAATTAAAAGTAGGGTAGAAATGGCTGTATTCAACTCCTCCTGTTAGACGAGCCTCTCATGAGCTGAATAAAATCATCAAGAGATAACAAGAATGGAAAACTGCAATACATCATGGGACATAAGAGATGAAGAGTTAAATGAAGGCTATATGTAACCTTTCCAGGCTGAAAAGTTCTCCCAAGCTGAGGGAAGCTCTGTGGTGATTGCATGAATGAAATATATATGTCTTTGGCCTGAGTGAGCTAAGCATATAGAAAAGAGAAGAAGTATTGTATTAAAGTTTATCTGACATGTTATTTTCACATTAGACCAGAGAGTAGTCTTGGGAGAGATTTCCCCATGTTGGTTAATTTTTTAATTCTTTAGGAGAAGTTCATTTGGGTGAAGTAATGTGAAAGGAAAACTTATGTCTCCTTAAACTGAGGACAATTTCTCTCTCTGCCATATTATGATTTCAGGAACCTTCCCAGATGTCAACAAGCAGTATTTCCAAAAATCTGAGGCAAGAATTTATAACTGATTTAGTTCTAATGTTAGATGTTACTGGATGCATATTACCTTAATGTGATTACTTGTTAGTCAGTGAGTCACCATGATTTTGCAACAAATTATGGAAATTTATCATGATTAAAATTTAGTAATTTTTTGCAGTTTTAGGACTTGGATTGGTACAGGGGAGGGGAGGATGGCCCTTAGTGGAAAATGGAAAGAGGGAATTTAGGTGAAAAAGAATAAGAACCTCCAATCTGGACAGAATGGAAGATAATATTGAAAATGGTGATGTAATTTAGCCTTTTACACAGTGGAATCTCCTAAATTGCAGTCTTATGAGACTGGGCACAAGCTGCAATTTGAGAATTCAACGATGCTGCAATTTGAGAATTCAACGATTTAGAAATAACCAATCTTATGGGGAAAATTACTTATGGGTCTGTAATCTCAGAAAAGTTGCCCCCTTATCCCCAGACCTACATCAAACTGGTCGCCAGTGATCTTAAAAAACCTTCATGCTTGGCCTGGGAAGGAAGTGCTATGATTGAATATGATTGGTTTATGCCCAGCTAGATGTGTGGACATGAGGTAATGGTACTATGTATTAATGAGGCATTGGAAAAGCAATACTCTTGATGGCTGCATCTGCAAATTATGTGTCATGTCTGCGATTTACTGATGTTGCAAACGAGCATTATATTGCCGCGTATTATGAATCCGTTATTTAGAATCGCGCATTTTAGGAGATTCCACCGTAAATGGTATATACACAGAACACAGATAGGTATAGATATTTTGATTTAGATAGATGGATATAAACAGATAGACAGAGTTATAATAATGGCATGCACTGTATAAATTTTCACATGGGAAAGGCTGTTGAATGTTGAGATCTCAGGATGTTGTGATAGTACAGAATGCCCTTGTTATATGTTGCCTTTTTTATGATAATTTTTTTCCATTAATGCCTCAGTAAATTACAGAAACATTGCCTATTAATTTTCATTTCTGTCCATAAAGCTGATACTGTATAACCATTTTCCCCAATTTACAGTACAGCACAACACCAGCTGTATAGAAAAAGTTGCCATATTTTAAACACATCCCAGTCATAATGAGGATCGCTTGTACTGTACTGTATTATTTAATTACTGTACCATAGAATGCTAGGAACTGAACTATAAGTTTGATACTTTCTTTTCTTGTGGCATAAGTAGACTGAATATGTATCATTTTGAATTTACCTCATCTTCAATGCTTATTTAATGTTTGCTCATATATTGGGATAAGATTTGTTAATTACAGTACCCTGCTGTATTATGGTATTCCCATTAATCCCTTGAAACTGGGGTCATATTTTATTGGTTTAGTCTTGCTGCCGTTTGGGGGAAACATTTTGCAGTGAATGGGTAAATAAAGGCTATATCTAACCAATTTCACCCCGTTCGGGATTGAGGCGTCTGGCAATAGATAGATAGATAGATCTAACCAATCTAGCCACTCCAGTTTGAAACATCTTTCCTGAGCTGAATATAATCGTCTGAAGGCAGCAGGAATAAACGGAAAACCTTGTCACTGGAGTGAAGGAGTTAATGCTTTCACTACTGGTCATCACAGAGGTGATTAAAACTGTCTGAAAGTAACCAGAATAAGGAAATTAATTACATTGCATCTGATGATAGATTTTCATTGCTTATTCTTGCCTGCAGAGATGGATGAGAATGGCAGTGCTTTAGTGGACATTTGTGCTGGGAGGGGGTTGGTGGTAGTTAATACCCTCTTCAGGCACAAAATGATCCATAGGTATGCATGGCGAGTGGTGAGAAGAGAGGACCGGGGAATGAATGAACGGAAGGCAATGATTGACTATGTGTGTGTGGATGAAAGGATGAGAAGATGTATAATGGATGCAAGAGTATATAGAGGTTGGGGGAGTGGACTTTCTGACCACCACTTGGTGGTGGCCAGAATCAGA
>JAGKTI010037056.1:0-10968 GCA_018397915.1 Birgus latro
CGTCAGCATTAAGGTGTTCTGAGTGTCAGCCAACTTATGTTGCTATGAGAGAATTTGTGCCATTTTGTTAAATTTGTTATTTATTTCCCCTAGATCATTTTCTGTTCCTAGTCCAAAAATGTTGGCTAAAATTGCTCCACCTAGGTCGAACAAACCGCGCCTGTTACGTGTATTGGTGATGTCGTTTCCTGCCCTAAGTGTGTTACTGCCAGCTGATGGGATGTCTGGATCATGGTGATCATTATGTGCTTAGCCTGTTTTAGCTTCCAGTCAGTTAAAATAATTAATTAGGCTACTTCCTGTGTGGGGTGATCATGTGAAGAAGGGTATGTTCATACCGCTTCCAGAGTTCTAAATGGTCATGATATTTTCTGTTACATTATCAGTATGTCTTGAAGTACTTCCAAACTAATGTCGGTACTTATTGTGTCCTGTACTATTGCCCTTGAGGCTGTTGGGGCGATCAGGCACCCTTGTCGGACTACATGTTGAAGATGTAAGTGTGGTGATCCTCCTGATATCAACAGGAATATGATTCATGGAATTATTCGCCTCATCTTTACCTACCAAAAGAACAACTGTATTAGATATCTAATCCACTGTTGCTAGCAAGTTATGCTAAGGGTGATGATAGTGATGATGAATAATACAGATATCTTGACTTGTTTAATTTTGTTACCTATAAAAGGAGTCAAAATCGATTTCTAACTCATGTAAATGCCTTGTTATGGTGAGAGCTGTATTGGTTGCACCTATGTTTCTCTGTTTGGTATGCGACCGCAATTTTTTCCGATGTGTGTTAATTGCTTCAGGTTTATTTTAACAGAGTGTACTAGGGTTTTCGGTCGTGTCCGGTGCTTTATAGTTGCAAGTGGGGATACAGTCGTGGTGTGACGAAAGAGGTGGTGTTGATTGTTGAGTACATCTGGGGTCAAGACACTCGATCTAATATTCCTGGTGGTGGAGGTCAGATGTCACACACTTCCCGTTGAGGAAGGTTGGGTTCCGGTATGATGCGTCAGCACTCGATGTCGTCACTGGGGTAGGCAGACAGGCTGGCAGGCAGGCAGGTGCAGGATGGCAGGGTGATGCAGGATGGCAGGCCGGTGTTGTAAAGCACTTGAGGTGACTGGCGTGTTACGATGGTCTTTGCAAACACTGTTGAGCCACTGCCTTACTCTGGTAGTTGTGGTGAAGATGGTGGTGGGGGTTGTGGTGGAGATCGTAGGAGGGTGATGGAGGTATGGAGTAGTCAGCAGTGTTGATATCTCACCATGCTGGGTCAGACTGCTAGCGCAATTCCTCCCTCGTCACCTTTCCTCGTTGTTGTTTGTGGTTTCTCGCTTCTTTGTTTGCTTGTTTTCTTCTTAACTTGAAGTACTTGATTATCCTTAGTTGTTGTGATTAACTTGTAGGCTTCTGGAATTGTTGAGAGACGTAATTTATCGCTGCAATTTTTTCTCGTAAATCGTGGAGTTGAGGTGGTTAGGACCGAGACTTGTTATGTTTGTTTCATTGCTTTGGTTGAGAAGTTAATCGGCTTCGTTTAAAGCTCGCCACCACTCTCAGTGAACGTAGTAAGATAGATATCGTAGTTTACTGTTGTATTGGTTCAGGAGAGTAGTCTGCTGCATATATCGACGAATGAATAAACTAATACCATTGAGCGTTATAACTCGTAAGGCGTATCTTGCTGGCGTAGTTCATCATACTTGGTTCGATTTCGCCGCTTGCCACCGATCTCGAAGGCATGGTTGTATGCACTGTATACCGTTGTTTACCGCTGCCACCAATCTCGATAGTGTGGTCATAGGTACTTGTAGGGTGATAGGAAAGTCGATTATGGATCATTTATCACAACTAGAATAAGGTCGTGAGACATATTATCAACAAGGTGAGTTACAGCACTCTTGGGTTACGGAGTTTTATTGTACAGTTTTGAATACTGATTTACAAACGAACTTAGCATGACGGCCAGTCTCCCCTTTTCTCCTCCCTAATTGTTCTCTCAGTCATTCTCTACACCCTTTTCTGATCTGAAGGGCTTCTCTCTGACATTATATACAGGTAGGAGAGGAAGTTTGGTGAGGCAGTAGTGTCTGAAAGGTTTCCTGTGGACTTCCACATGTTTGAATACGACATGAAATTCTTGGTTGTCTGGACTACGTGGATGTTTTGAAATACATCATATGTTAAGGATTCTTGATGGTCTGGGACAACAAGATTGTGGATGAGAGTTGACATTCCTAGTGAGAAGCTGTGTACATTTCCATCAGACATTATTTCCTGTATATTGTGTTTATGAGATATATACTAATGCCTACATTGTACCTCTCTCTTCCTCTCAACATATAACTCTCTCTTCTGTCTCTCAACTTCTATCACGCCCTTGTTTCTCATCCACCCACTATATGTTTTCATGTTTTGTGCCCAGACTGTCTCAGCTCTTCATTCCACCATGCTGTTCCCTGCACCCCCTATCGTCTTCTCATCACCCCACACATCACCTCACATGCTGCAGATTTCTTTCTTGCACACACCTTCCACGTCCTCCATCTGTTACAATCCATATTTACAGAATCGCTCCTCCACTTCTCTCTTACATTCTGCCTTTTTTTTTCCATCCTCTGGCAACCTTTCCACCCTCCTTGTGTGAACTACTTCCTCATGTCCTCTCATTTTTCTATTTCTCCATTTCACTTGGACCTTGATACCACCACCAAGTGGTGGTCAGAAAGTCCACTCTCCCTATGCTCTTGTATCCATTACACACCTTCTCATTCTATCATCCACACGCACATAATCAGTCATTGCCTTCCATTCATTCAGTTCACCACCCACACTTCTCATCACTCGTCACATATATCTATGGATCATTTTGTGTCTGTATGTGCTATCACCAACCCCCTTCCAGCACACATGTCCACTAAATCACTGCCATTCTGGTGTGTGTGTGTGTGTGTTGTGGGTTAAATAAGGGTGTGTACCAACGTGCAGCAATGAATTTAAAAATACATGATTGAAGTGATTGAGTAACTGCTAACATTTTGTCAGGCCGAGCTCTGTGTTCCCACTGTACCAACTGACCTTTTGTTTATATGGACCTATCGGCGTTGCCACAACCTTCTTCATGTCAACAGTCTTCTCAGCGTTGTTAGGTCAGTCACTGTTCCTTTTGACTCACTTATTTCATAGGCATCCTCTGGGAAACTGTTCCAACCTTGCAAATTTTTCATTTTCCTTCATGACTTCGGTGACATTCACCACTGTGATTCAAATGAAATGTAGTTCTTCCTTTAATGTTCCTTGTAATCATGAATACATTGAAAAATACAGTGCTGAACCGTATCTCATTAAGGCTACAGAAACAACCAGAGTTCTGTTTAAATGCTTGATTTCAGACTAAATACTTAACCAAGATCTTCATTTAGGTTTTGCAGAGCCGAGCAGTGTGCCGGAGAAGACTGTTAACAAGACGTGCCTGCGAATGTATTGCTGGATGAGGATTGGACGGGCCAGGGGGACGGCAGACACAAATAGGCAAATTCCTATACCACTTGAGGACACCGCTATTGCGACACCAAGAAATCATAGTGGTGTTAATGACCAAGAGGAAAGTTAATTACCTGGCGATATGAGTGCTGGGCCGCGATATCAAAGTATTGGTGTTAATGACCACAAAAAGGTATGAGGACCTGACGGCATTAGTCCTGGCGCACCGTGATATCAATGTATTGATGTTTATGGCCAAGTGAAGGTATCAGGACCTGAGGAAACCAGTACTGGGCCACTACAATATCAAGGAGTCAGTGTTAATGGCAGTGAGGATGTACAGAATGTCCCAGGACTTGACGAACTAGGATCAGGAGGCAATTCTATGGCTGATTGTGGATGAAAAAATATTACATAAATATGGACCCAATTCTCAGCCGTTATGGAGCTACAATTACTGATGACTTTGTGGGATACTGAAGAGGGAGGCCAATTTCGCTCGGTATGACTTGGTTTATTTTCTCCAGCATAATTCCCTCAGAATATTATCCTATGAACTTGTGTTGTACCCCAGTATTTTACCCCAGCATTGCTCTTTTTGCAACCCCTCGTGCTTATCCCCAGGTGTTATCCTATGAACTTTAGTGATGGTTTTGGAGTTTGTTTCTGTATTTGCCAATTACCTTTTTAGTTTTAACATAGGAGCAAAAGTGTGCTTAATAGTAATCACATCCGTCACCAACCCACACACACACTTTGTGCAACTGAACACTGTATTGATTGGTGATTTTCTGCATTATATGCATTACCTTTTACTGTTGCTTTCCATTCACCCCACTTTGATATACATTTTCCCAATTTAGCCCTCCTTTCATAGTCGGAAGGTGCTATTGGCAACATATGAACCTGCAGTATAAGAGTATGGCTTGGGTAAGGCAGTTGGTACGCCTGCAGCCCGTGACGTATTCACACATTTGTTGTGTCTAGGAGGATGAATGAATGGGCTGCCAAGCACTGTTTAAAACAGATACGTAGGTATGAATCATATATTAGAAGACTCTAATAAGAATAACCATAGGTATGACTGTTTTTCATTATTGTCATAGCACATTTCGTTGATAGATAAACTTCAACTGCAATGATGACCAAATGATATAAAGAGATTTCCGTATCACAGACTGATCTAGGCGGTGCTCACACACCTTAAAATTGCTCATGTCTTCCCTTGCCAGATGGTGAAACACACTCTTCATTAATGGTTTATAAAAATCAAATTATTTCCATGAACTGCATAATGCCATTTTCTGTTTGTAAAATTAATATATCATACGAATATATGGTTACTGGCTGCTATTTCATTCATAAAACATAATCCTCTCTTTCCATTCTGCCAACTCTTCCATTGCTGGACACTCACTCCCATCTTCCACTTTCCCCACTCCCTCCCCTGAACCCTCTACCTCTCTCATTCTCCCCCTCCTCTTCTAAACAGCCAGTCCCCCCCTCCATTTCCTTTTGACTAAGGGAGGTGGAGGTCAAAGTCTGATCTCCTTGCTTCTTAACACGCCGAGTCCCGACCGTTTTTTTACCCAGCCTACCCCAAGATCCTGACCGATTTTCGACTTTTTGTTTTTTGGCAGAAACCTTCGCTTTTGGTGAGAAACATCGAAAATTCATAGTGAAATCGCGATCCTGAGGTAAAAAAATGTTGATACAGGTGTCACTCAACCTTACGTTTTCCTTCTTTTTCAGGGTACCTGGCTAAGAAAACGAACTATGGAAGGGTTGGCTAATTCAAGTCACTTTAAATTATGTATGTATTTCATTTATTTGGTACGAATTTATGTGTAGTAAAAGTCTATAATGGTTTTCCCACAATAATATAGGCGTTTATAAGCATTGTTCACTTACCCAAAACCCCAGTATATGGCACCTTCCTTTACGACATTACCACCTCATCACTTCTGTTTGTTTCTACCTCTAGCTTCTTTGTTTCTTCCACCTCAGGGATCACTTTCACCGTGAATTTCGTCATTACAGAGACCGTGGGGCAACATACCTTTACTGGCTAGGTTGCTGCTAACAAGTGAATTGCCCAGTGTGGGGGGGGATGGGGGGAAGGGAGGTTTGGAGGGGCCAGGCAGTATCCCCACTTGAAAGCAGGTAGAGGAAGGTCTCCCACATATGCCTACCAAAAATCACCCGCGAAAGTTGAAAAATGTGCACACAATGGGCCTTGCAATTGCGTGCCATACGATGTACGTCGTTGGGTCTGTCCGCGGAAAAAAGTACCGACGTACACCAAACGTCGATGGGACTCGGCGGGTTAAACCCACAGTATCTGCCTCAATGACCCTTCTGTGGTGGATAAGCCATTCCTATTGACAGTCTCTCTCTCTGTCTCTGCCTGTTTGTCTGTCTATCTGCTTGTCTGTCTGTTTGTCTGTCTGTCTCTGTCTTTCTCTGTCTCTCTCCCAGACCGCCTCACATCAGATCGTACCCGATCTGTGTGTCGCCAGTTCGTAGTGCCACAGGGCATTCTGGGGGCAGGCGAGGATATTGTGGAAGTCACTAACTTCCAAGTCGTTGTCTCCTTGATATGTATTAGAGACTGCAGCCAAAGTTTGTATTGATATGGTTTGTGGAGTAGACTATAGCACCCGCCGAGCAGGGCAGTGCCCCCACGGTGGATAGAAAGCTGATGACAGGAAGAGCTGGAGCTCCCGTTTCATAAGCCCTCAGGACTAGTTCCTGACCATCCCCTTTGCTGAACATTTTCAGTGTTTCAGTAACACAGAGTAGGCCAGCATGCTCTCCAGTACAAGTTTCTTTTAACTGTCAACACCAGACTACATGCACAGTAAACACTGTACTTCCTTTTCAAAATCTGAGAGAAAAATGGCGTCTAAAGACCGAGCCTCGGAGTCCCAAAGGGAGGGGACCATAAATGCCCCCACCATCCGCACCTCTCCCGGTGACGACTCAATGAGCTGCCTGGAACTACTGTCTGACTCACGACTTCTTCATTTCTGCAACATTCGCGTCCTTTCCTCTATCTTTCGCTCTGTTGAGCGCCAACTCTCCTCCTCTAAACCTCATCTTCTCTTCCTAACTGAGACTCAGAGGTCTGAGGCAACTGATAGCAAACCCTTTTCTCTACCCTCCTACTTTCTCTATTCTCATTTTAAAGCCAAAGGTGGCTCTTGTGCATATGTACGCAATGACTTACCTTGCTCTCATGTTCCTGAACTTGATTCTTCTGAACTCTCTACTCACTGGCTTCGGCTTTCCTGTCATTCTCTGATTAAATTCTTATCCCCTAACTTTACTGACTATGAAAAATTCTTCAAGTATCTTACTTCTACGATTGAACACATTATAGCTATTTCATCTTTCCCCCAAATCTCCATTCTGGGAGATTTCAATGTTCACCACCACCTTTGGCCCCCCTATCCTTTCTCTAATCCACCTGCTGGACAAGCCTACATCTTTTCTATCCATAATGACCTAGAGCAGCTTGTACAGCACCCTACTTGTATCCCTGACTGCCTTGGAGAGAGCTCCAACATACTTTACCTCTTCCTTACAACTAATCCTAGTGCATACACTGTTAATCTGTCCTCTCTGTTGGATTTCTCCAATCACAACCTTATTACCTTAATGTGTCCTATTTCTCCGGTATGGCCTGTGGACCCTCCAAAGAAACATCGACTGTGGCACTTTGGAGCTGCGGATTGGGAGGCCCTCAGGTAGTACTTCTTTGATTTTCCCTGGAATGATTATTGCTTCCATGGCCGGGAGCCATCTGAGTGTGCCTTGCGCATTACGGAGGATATTATCTCGAGCATGGAGGCATACATTCCCTTCTCATATCCTTTGACTAATGCAAGAAAGCATTGGTTTAATCATGCTTGTTCTAATGCTGTCCACAACAAGGAGATTGCATATAAAAGGTACCAGAGCCAACCCACCACTGAATCACATCTTTTTTTATGTTTCTGCCCAGACTCGTGCTAAGTCTGTTATTCGTTCTTCTAAAAATTATTTCATCCGTGCTAATTGATCCCAACTTACCAACTCGAATTCTTCTCGCTTCTTCTGGCACCTTGCCAAAAACCATTCTAATAACTTTACCTCATCATCCTTCCCTCCTCTTTTCTACTCTGCTGGCTCTGTAGCTATTTTTTCTACTGATAAAGCAGATAGATATCTTTGCTCAGACTTTCTCCTCCAATTCCATCTTATATGATTCTGGAGCTGTTCCTCCATCACTTCCTTCCTGTGATTTCCTCATAGCTGACATTAAAATTTCTTCAGTTGATATATTTTCTGCCATCACCGGCCTCAATACTAACAAGGCATATGGGCCTGATGGAGTCCCTCTTGTTGTCCTCAAGAACTGTGCTTCTGTGCTTACACCCTGCCTAGGTAAACTCTTTTGCCTTTGTCTTTCAACTTGTAACTCTTCTTACTGGAAGTTTGCTCTCATTCAGCCAGTGCCAAAGAAGCGTGACCATTCCCAACCCTCTAACTATTGTCCAATGGCTTTAACATCCTGTGTCTCAAAACTTTTCAAGCCAATTAATAACAGAAAATTTTTTATAGAGTCTTTCCTATTATAATCTTCTTTCTGATCGTCAGTATTGGTTACGTCAGGGACGCACCACTGGCGATCTTCTCACCTACCATTCAGACTCCTGGCCATCTTCCTTTCGGGACTTTGGTGAAAGCCTTGCCATTGTACTTGACATCTCAAAGGCATTCGATCGAGTCTGGCATGAATCTTTAATTTCCAAACTGCCCTCTTACGGTTTCTGTCCTTCTATCTGTGCCTTCATCTATAGCTTCCTTTCTGGTCGTTCTATAGCCGCTCTTGTAGACGGCCATTGTTCTTCTCCTAGATCTATCAACAGTGGTGTTCCTCAGGGCTCTTTCCTATCACCAACTCTCTTCCTTTAATTCATCAATGACCTTCTGAGCTGTCCATCTAACCCTGTCCACTCATATGCTGATGTTTCCACCCTTCACCTCTCCATTCAGTTCCCGCAACGTCCATCTCAGCAGTTACTTCAACAAACAAGGGATGAGGCTATGGCACACCTAATGTCTGACTTGGCTCGTATCTCTGACTGGGATAAATATAATCTTGTTGTTTCTAATGCATCAAAGACTCAATTTTCACACTTATCAACCCGACAAAATCTTCCACTGGAGTACGCACTAATGTTTAATATGTCCAGCTCGGTCCTGCATCATCCTTGAACATGTTTGGGATTTCATTCACTCAGAACTTATCTTGGAATGAACATATTACATCTCTTGTGTGATCTGCTTCCAAGAGATTGGGTGTGCTAAGCTGACTTCATGCCTTCTTTACCCCTGCATAGTTGTTGACTTTATACACGGGTTTTATTCACCCCAGTATGGAGTACAACTCTCATGTGTGAGGAGGCTCCCCACATACAGCTCTTCTCAATAGGGTGGAGTCAAAGGCTTTTCACCTCATTAACTCTCCTCCTCTTACTAGCTCCCTTCAACCTTTGTCTCTTCGCTGCACTGTTGCATCTTAACCCTTTCGCGCACGGTAAGTTTTATTAAATTTATGGCTCACGATTTTACTCCCGCGCAAGCCCCACTGGCAGCCCGCGGTACGCAAATTACATGTATTCTTGCCTCATTTTCGCCACCCAAACCTCAAAATGTTGCCCTGAAACCCACATCAACTTTTTCGCCGATGTTTGTTCTAGCTGATAAGCCAAAAGAAAAACCAAAAAAATACGAATAAAAATACACAAGGCCGCCGTGAATAAACATTTTGGAACGTTGATCTCACTTCCCAACATCGTCGTTCGAGTGTTTTCCATCATACAGAAAAATGTTATTATAAGCTTTGATAGAGAATTTCATTGGCTTTCTAATGAGGATGTCCAGTTGTGATACGATTTGTAGTTTTCGAGAAAATAGCCAAAAACTAAAAGCCATTTTTGTAAAAAAAAAAAATGATTTTTGTTCAGGGTAGTATACTGCAGAAGTTTTCTCGCACACCTTATGTTTTTATTGCATTATCTTATGTAGAATTTCATAAGCATTCTCCTGATACCATTTTGTTTTGATACGCTTCATAGTTTCCGAGTAAATCGCAAAAAACTACAGGGTACTCGCGGCCGCGGTGCACTTCGTCATGCGTGCACAATAACCGCCTATGTAACCACAACTTTTCATTAAAGAAATTACATAGTTATGTCCCGTACATAGGTAGAATTCACTGATCTTTATCATGGTTCTTACAGGAAATCGATACGTTCAATAATTTTGAAGTAAATGGACGACAAAGATAGAACACTCTTCCTCGCCCGCAAGCGAGATAAAAACGCTCAATTTCCCTGCCTCATGAATACTTACATATTTTCGCTCGTTACGTTTTATTATTATTATTTTTTACTCAAATTATACACGAGAAATATCATAAGCTCTTTGATAGTGCTCTCAGTAACTCGACATTTCCACTAGTCTTCTTGCTAAAGCTGAACTTTCTTCTATCTCATATGTGTATATGTAAAAAACAATACTTACTTGTGAAAAAATACAGAAATGTAGAAACAGGTCAATGTACAAATCAACAAAATATGGATGACTCACTTGCTCCAGAGGTGTTGAGCTGCTGGCAGGAACTTGAAGGAATTGAAGATTAGTAAGGTAGTGTGTGAGTTTTGTGTGTGTTCATGGGTGCGTGAGTGAGTGTGTGTGTGTGTATATATATGCGTGTGTGTGTATGTGTGGTGTATTCTCTGTTCCTTGCACCACGTTTGCCTAACACATGCGATGCACACAGTAGATTTCTCCACGAACATTCGCTGCACGACATACGTATATAATGTCATATTTGTGTCACTGTATGGCATATTTTCTTGTCTCTGACCATTACGTAACTTTCCGCTGTCAGTCAATGCACGCAATATTTCTCGGTGAACACTCGCTGCACTATTTTATACGTATATTTCACACTGAACCATATGCAATATAAAACACTATCACATGATTCCATCCCAGCCTCTTCCGTTATTCCCTTCCCTACTGTATGGCGTAAGAGACCGCCTGTTCCCTTAGCAACTAATCCATATGTCTATGTTATCTCTATGGCATAACATAATGCCTGCTATGGTAGGTCAGTTATTTCACTAATCCAGGCACTATATGTTTCACAGATATAAGTAGTGTCTTCACTATAAAGGTAAAATACATAATTTTACGGGCAGGGTGAGTGGAAACCCCGCTATAACAAACCAGACTCTGCCTCTAGGCCTAGCAGCTGATAACGGGCCCCAATGCTTTACAAACAATATATCTATGTTCAATAGACACAGTCACTTCACAGTATAGTAAAAACACTGTACAGTCACAATATTTCAATAATGGCTTCAGAATCGGGTGGGAGGGGGAAAATGGCAGATTTAAAGGGACAACACAACACAGCAC
>JAGKTI010037057.1:0-10967 GCA_018397915.1 Birgus latro
CCGCGGTTCATTGCTCCTCTTCTTTTTGCTTATTGAGAAGCCCCACAGCATTCCTTGAAGTTCTCACCTTTTGAACTGGTGTATGGAAGGTCGGTCCGTGGGCCACTTCAAGTCCTTCGAGAGTTATGGGACGATGAATAACCCGACCCTGAAGTTAAGACCACCTACACCTATGTCCTTGATTTAGCTGACCACCTCCAGTCGACATGCGAGTTAGCTAAGGAAGAATTGATCAAGGCGCACGAAGTTCAGAAGGCTTATTATGATAAGAAAGCAAAGCTTCAGAAGTTTAGTCCAGGTGATAAATGCCTGGTGTTACTCTCCACTGCCCAGAACAAGTTATTGGCACAGTGGAAGGGTCCATACGATGTAGTAGAGCGCGTTTCAGACCTCAACTACATAATCCAGATGGGGAGTCTTCGGAAAAGATTCCACATTAATATGTTGAAGGCGTATCATGAGCCAAACTCTGAGGAAGCTGGTTTTCCTGTTCTAAGAGACAGTGACCAGCCATCAGAAGAAATGGGGACAGTCGCGGTGATCCCAACCGCGGACACTGACGACAAGCCCTTAACCGTTCAGTCCCGGCAGGAGGAGACTGTCGGAGATGTCTTACTTAACACTGACTTAGCATTAGATGACCAAAATGTCATAAGGTCACTGCTCTGTCGGTATGCTGGTGTCTTCTCTGACCAACCTAGACTCGCAAAGGTTGAGTGTCACAAGATTGAGTTGACCAGCAATACTCCTGTAAAAGTTAAGCCATATCCAATTCCCATGCGACTACTGGACGCAGTAGATAAGGAAATTGCCGACATGGAGGCTGCAGGTATCATTGAAANGTCCTCATCTCCATACTGCAGTCCAATGGTAGTAGTCCGCAAGAAGGATGGAGGAGTAAGGATTTGTGGCGATTATAGGAGGCTAAACACAATTACTAAAGTGGTGACCATATTGCCATCTTCTCCAAGCTGGCAGGGTCACAATATTTCACAAAGCTCGATCTAGCAAAGGGATTCTTCCAGATTCCCCTTCATCCCGAGTGTTGTCAGTTCACAGCTTTTGCTACTCCTAGGGGGTTGTACCAGTACAAAGTCCTTCCATTTGGACTTACCAATTCCCCAGCAGTATTTAATCGAGCCATGGTATCATAGGAGTAGAAATGTTTGTTGATGATGTTCTTGTCCATTCTGCCACGTTGGAGGAGCACCTCAGACTCTTGGAAATTGTCTTCAGTAGACTCCAGAGTTTCAACATGACTGTGAAACCCAGCAAGTGTAAGATTGCACACAGTGAAGTGGAGTTCCTCGGACATATCGTTGGCAACAATTGCTGCAGGTGTCAGGGCGATAAGATCCGAAAAGTTAAGGAAGCCCCGAGACCCGTGACCAAGAAACAAGTCAGGGCATTTCTCGGCTTAGCGGGGTATTATAGAAGTTTTATCTCCAATTTTGCTCTCATTGCCCAGCCGTTGTACGAGACGCTTCGGAATTATGCCCCAAATACCATTGAATGAGGAGAAGCGCAAGAGAGATCCTTTACCACCCTCAAGAACATGCTGTGTAAGGAGCCCATTTTACAGCTCCCTAATTCCAATAAACCTTTCGTACTGCATACCAATGCCTCACAAGATGGAGTAGGTGCAGTACTGATGGAAGAATCGGAGGGTGGAATTTTCCCAGTGGCGTATCACAGCTGTAAACTAAAACCCGCTGAGAGGGATTATAGTACTGTGGAGAAGGAACTCTTGGCTGTGGTTAATGGTATTAAGAAATATTACTATTATTTGTACGGAGCACCATTTACTTTGGAAACTGATCATATGCCACTCACTAGTCTCAGCACAACTAGGATGGCTAATGCAAGGTTGACACGCTGGACACTGTATTTGCAGCAATTTAACTTTCATGTGAGATACATCAAGGGAAGTGACAATGTGGGCGCAGACCTGATGTCTCGCCTTCTGAATGATGATTAATGTGGGTATCTGTCGTACACTGGGTTCCCTAAGACTGTGCTGTTCTAAGAGATTTGAGCAATCCAAGAACTAGCTTGGTTCCCAGTCAGTACTATGCTGCTAAGACCTCACGTCTCGCTTGTTGGCCCCACAGGACATAATATGTCTGGGGTCTGTACATACGTATGTACTGTAGCTCATAAGTGCACAGTCGCGGCGATCCCAACCGAGGACACCGACGACAAGCCCTTATTAGTCGTAAGTGTAGGGCTTGTGCATATTGTATGTACCGTAGATTAAGGTAGGTTAAGGGGGAAGTCCGAGACCCCACAGAGACAATCTGAGGCTGTGTTTGAATTACCTTGTGGTGTATCTCGAGCTGTGGGCCTCCCTGAGGATTCCTGGAGATAACACAGAAGCCACATGAGTGTTCACACCCACACAGGGTGTTAAAATGTGACCTGCCCAAGTTTGCATAGGGATTCTCGACTACCTTTACTAGTTATAAGTGTGCAGTCACGGTGAACCCAACCGAGGACACCGAGGACAAACGGGCAGTCGCAGTGACGAGCCCTTTGTAATGATAAGTATAGCTATAAATGTGCAGTCACGGTGAACCCAACCGAGGACACTGGTGACAGGCAGGTAGTCGTGGTGCGATCCCAGCCGAGGGCACCAACGACGAGTCCTTTATTAAGCGTAAGTGTAGGTTAAAAAAGGCAACTATTAAGGAAATAATGGTGACATACGTACGAAACTTGCTGTTAACTGATTTTCAGCTAAAGAGTACTTTTTTTTGTGTATGGATTGATTGCTGGGTGGATGAAATTGTAATTTAGTGCAAATTCTTTCATTGACACTATTGATGCTCCACCTTGACTTATCTCACAGGTACAGTTGTTGGGTGAAGATGTCCAGGACCATTGATTGTCTCTGCTGCACGCTGGTACTTCATCTCCTCTGCCCTCATTGCCTTTATTATTGCATTAATATGTATTATTATTATTGCTTTACACGTAGGTACAGTTACACTACAATTGTCACACCTACGCCGTGTATCACATACACCACGCTACATAACAATTAGTTGTCAATGTAAATGTAGCGAACTTTCGTTCAGTTTGACCTGAGTACAGGATTTTTCACTGTCGTCTTGGAGTTTTTCCCTCAAGCTTGCTTTTCTTAACGTAAATACGAGGTTTTTACGCTCACAGGCGACAATGCTTTTCTCCTGTAACAGGATAGTACACACACCACAGTGTGAATCTTGTGTGACTGAGCTAGGATGTATATATACTGTATATAATGTCAAATTTTACTAGAGTAAAATTTGAATTTTTTCAGGGGCCTAATGTCACGAATTTTCGACATCGTAAAACCATGTTAAGTAAATCGTGACATCGAGTGATTTTGTGGGAGGAACGAATTATTATGAAATGTACGATGTTTCGCTCATTCTCTCAAACTGTCCGCTCACGTGCTTGTATTCGCTCAAGTTGTCAAAGCTTGCGTCATTCTTCCGCAAGTAATTGTTTTTGTGTGCGGGTGGTGCGTTCCTCTGAGCGATAATTTTTTAATTATCGGTCCCGCTCTGAGCCATTATACGCCACCCGCGCCCCTTCCCACGCTCCTCGTGCCGTGGATTCAAATCAGAGCTCAGTCTGACTGTAGACACGGCGCGTCGCGGTACGCCTCTAAAGGCTTGAGTGATTTCTTAGCGATTTCAGATCTCAGCTTGTGTTGGCGTGTGTCCCATAGCTCCCACCCCCTTGGTGATCCTCGCAGCAGCTCGGTCTCACCTATACTGATTAGTATTTTCTTGTTTTCCTAGGCTTAAGCTTTTGTGATATTTAGCTGTTTGTCTGAGTGAGTGAGTGCATTTCTCTTCTTTTGATTTGAATTGGAGTCATGTAACGTAAATTTATTTGCTTGTATTTAATAAATTTACAGTTTGTTTTCTTGAGCTTTGTTAAATGTAACAGTCGTGTTTAATTTTCCCACTTATTTAATATAGTTTTGCTACTCCATGTTAGCACAACTCTTTGTATTAAATCACGACTGGTACTTAGGCCAGCTTTTGGCATTAATCCTTAAATCTGTTGTGCTAGCTAGGAGTTTGGCTCAGCCAAGATCCTGTTTAACTTTATTATTATCATTTTTTAATGTTAACGGGAGAAACTAACTTTCTCAGAGGCCAACGGTACAATATTACAGCCTAATTGAGCGTCTAGTCTCTGCTGTGTACCGTTGAGAAAGTCTATAAATTCTCGAGTCTAGAGAACTGGCGAAGTAAGCCAGCATAAAGTGAAATCACTACTTGATTTCACGAGTCTATTCTCCTGTAGTAAATGACTCGATAGTCATTCTTGGCACACATAGCTATATATTGTATACTCGAATTATACAATATCACATTTATCTTTTGAATTATACACTTATCTTTTGAAATACCTAAATTTCCCCTGAAACGTACCTATACGTCGTTGGGACTCCTCGGGTTAAATAAGTGTCTATTATTATGCCCAAAACACAACATGTGTCGGGAGAGAATGAAAACAAGAGGGAAACTAAATAACCGCGAAGCAATCGTTTACCACCATGAAACTAATCACAAAAATAAAAGTGAACTGGTTAGGTCTTTCTGCTGCTTAAACGAACCATACATTTACCACTTTTTCTTATAACATCAGAGTATGTGGGGCGCTTTAACATGGTACCATTGCATTATGGGCTGCTCCACTTCCTAGGGTTGAAACTCCAAGGCCGCCTGCAATTTTTTTTTTTCCCTTGGTATACCTCGTCATCCAGACATGGATCGAGTGCCTCGAGAAAAGAATTGGCAAGGTCGTCATCCCCCAAACATTAGACTTGCTAATGCTTCGCGGCTATGCGGGTTTGCTGGGAAATCGACTAATCCACATGTATAAAGTCAATCATATTCATACAGATGCTCGACTCAGTACTATCAATAGTTGAGCCATATTCACATTGTGAATATCAACCAAGACTAATCTTGAATATGTAACTTAACGGCTAGACATTGCACTGTGCAGACAATAATACTAACTTATACTACACTTCAACTATATTTAAAATTACAGCACTGCACGGGTCCATCCTCCAGGGAAAAAAAATAAATAAATAACTAAGTCAGCATTCAATTCATTCATCTACATTTCCTAGGGACGTGTGCACGGACGGGACGGACTTGCCAAATTGGAATGTGAACCTCCCTATGAACTCCAGAATGATATAAAGTTTCACTGACTCTTCCTCCCATAAGTGGCACCTGTTAGTCCACAAATAAAATCGCGTACCCCAGGGGGTCGCTTCTCTGTCACTATAAACTCTCGAAATCTAGCGGAAAGATGTGCCCCAGCCAACCTCCTGCCTGGGTAGCAACATGGTCTTCTCACTCGGACTGACCCGGATTCTCGTTGCTAGGATCATCCCAGGGATGCTTCCCATTCACTCAACCTACTATCACATCACACTTCCACTCATTCACTCTTACGCTTCCAGCTCTCCACCCACCCTAGAACGTGTTAACCGTAACTTGAGGGGATTCCATGGTTTTCCCTCGAATTAAGGCAACCCAGTATTCCCACTGAACTTGGATGCGCCCTTAAGCTAAACTCCGATGAACTCTAGACACGAGATTAAACTCTGGGAACTCTTGATACATGAAACTTCTCGTGAACTCTAAACTAACACAGTTAACAGTCAGACAGTCTGACCAGCACACATTTCCCTACCCATCTCTTAACTTAGTACTGCCTTAACCAGCTTCAGACACTCAACATTCTTCAGTAAGTCTCCGGGGAGGACGTCTTTCACAGGGCATAATTGTTCGTCCACTGGGTCAGGTTCAAAGGCTTCTTCCAGGGGTGAAGCAACTCTTCACCTCCATAGTAGGGTTTCACTTGTCCGGCAGCTCTTTGTATCTTTTTCCCCGTGAACACATTTTCTGCCACATACACAATTCCGTCCATCAACACTTCCGGTACACAATATGAATCATCCCATTTCACATTAAGTTTTTGACACATACCGGGTGCCACAGTTTCCTTCTTAATCCACACAAGGGTTCCAACTCCAACTATTTGGTTCTTCCGCCTTCGGTTAGCCACGTCTCTATACCGTCACATCATCTTCCGGTGCGTTTCCCGAATGAGAGCATGGGCGACCGCCATCTCGTCTTCCTCACCGTCGACGGAGGGTAAAGGCACACTGACCAGTCTAGGAGGATGGCGAGAGAAGAAGGCGAAGTAGGGTTGTTGTCCCGTAGATGTATGGACCGCCTGATTCATGGCAATCTGACATGGCTGGAGCAACTGGGGCCAGCGAAGAGGGTGGCCATGACAAGGCAGAAAGGACCGACTTCAGGGTCCTATGCATCCGCTCAGTGACTCCATTCCCTTGGGGATGATAGGGGGTCGTGCAGCAGAGGATGATTAGGTGTCTCTGGCAGAACCGCTGAAAGTCTCTGCTAGTGAATTCGCATCCGTTGTTCCAAGACAATACTGTGAGGGGTGCCATAGTCCGCCACATACTACCCAAGTTTGTCTGTGATGAGTGCGGACTGTCTTGTTGTGAGGGGAAAGAACCTAATGAATCGGCTATAATGATCCACTACTGTAAGAACATAACGGGAACCCTGGACTCCAGCAACCATATCAGTAAGATCTATTCCAATCCTCTCCAGCGGCTTATTCACTGGAGGCAATTCCATCCACTGTTGCCACAATCCAGTGTCCTGTTTGAATCTCTGATAAGTTATACATTTCTTGACATATTCACACACATCAACTTTGAGATTTTGCCAGTAATATAGTTCTTCAGCCTTCTTGATAGTATTCTCTTGACCTAGATGACTGGTTAACTCATGTGCATGTTGAAGAGCCTGTACAACTAAAGCACAAGGGACTATGAGACTGTGATGAAGACTACCGTCTGTCTTCTCCCGCACAAAATATAATACATCATCTATCAAAGCAAACTGATCTAAGGTGGTTTTTGGTAGTCTTTTGGCAGGGACTCTACCACCTTCGAGATACTGCGCTATTTCTCCCCACACAGGTTCTTCTCTTTGACGGTCTTTCATTTGTTCTTGGTCTAACCCGAGCCATGTGGCTTCAGGTGGACGGACTACTACTCGAACTAGGCGTGACAACTGATCTGCTATAAAAATTTTCTTACTCTTGAGATACTGGATGTCCCTTCAACCATTGTCTCTTCGCCGCACTGTTGCATCTTTATCTCTCTTCTATCGCTACTTCAATGGTCACTGTTCCTCTGAACTGTCTGCTTGCATCCCTCCACCTCTACGACGGGCACGTAGTACCCGTCTAGAAACAAACTCTCATCCCTTTTCTGTCCAACTCTCTAATGCAAGAGTTAACCGTTACTCCCAGTCTTTTATTTAAACAACTGGTCAACTCTGGAACTGTCTTCCTCTGTCTGTATTTCCCACTTCCTATGATCTCCAGTCTTTCAAACGCAGTGTGTCCAGGCATCTCGAATTGAACGGATCTTGAATTTGGCTCTCTTTTGTACTGTTTTTGTTTTTTCTTGGAAGGAACAGTATGCAGGCCCGTGGCCTTTGGTTCCTTCTTCCATGCATAAAAAAAAAAAAAAAAAACATTTCTAGGATCCATTGATTCATTCGAGGTGATTTAGTCTTCCACTTGAATATACTAGTGAGAGGTTGGTGATCAGTAACTATCGTAAAACGGGTACCCCATAGATAATGATGGAAATTCCGGCACGCAAGAACTACAGCTAGGGCCTCTTTATCTGTTGCTGAATATCAAGTTTCGCACGGATTTAACTTTTTATATAAATACCCGATCGGCTTGTTGGTACCATCTGATTGAATCTGGCTCAGGACTCCCCCGACATGAGTGTTACTAGCATCTGTAGTGAGGATGAATGGTAGTTCTACCTGAGCTCTGACTAAGACAGGGGCATTTGTGAGGCAAGACTTAAGGTGTTCAAAAGATTTCTGGCATTCGTCCTTCCAGATAAATGTTGCTCGAGATTTAGTTAAATTGGTAAGGGGTGTAGCAATATTTGCTAATGTTGGAACATGTTTTCTGTAAAACCCGCACATGCCTAGGAATCGCCTCACTTCCTTTGCGGCAGTGGGAAGTTTCATCTTTGTGACTGCTTCAACATTCTTCGGATCAGGTTTACTTCCCTCGGCAGAGATCTGATGACCTAGGAAGGTGACTTCTTTACAGCCGAATTTGCATTTACTGAGATTTAATTTCGCTCCGTTGTCAGGGAGTAACTCGAAAAGTTGTTTCAACCGTTCTAGTAGGATAGGAAAGTTAGGTGCCCAAAGGATCAAATCATCTAAATAATTCTTGACCCAACCCTTCTGTAGAAGAGGTGCTAGTACTGAAACCATTCGCCTGGAGAATATCGCCGGGGAACAATTGAGACCAAATGGGAGATGTCTAAGTCGGTATAGTGCGACCCCGTCACTGAAGGTAGTGAGATCACAACTTTCTTCATCTAACAGAATTTGGAAATACGCCTCTTGCATGTCAACAGTGACATAGTACTGATGTCCGGCCGCTTGTTTAACTAACTCATCCAGCCGTGGGAGGGGGTAGATGTCAGTCGCGAGGTGTTGATTCACATGGCGATAATCGAGGCACATGCGTTTACTACCATCCAGCTTGTTTACAAGGACAATAGGTGACAACCAGGCTGCGGTAGAACGTTCGATTATTTCTCTGACCTCCATTATCTTTTAGCATATATACAATGATCTGCTTCACTTGTTTGGGATAACGGTACATGGGTTCACAACTGGGATGAGGATCAGCTACCTTAATATGAGCGGGAGGGCCACTTGATGAGTCCTAACTCACTTTTGTCGAGAATAAAGAGAGGGTCATACTTAAGGATCAACTGAGACAAGTTTTGTTCTCCAATCAGTGATTTCAATCTCTAAACACATGTCCTCCTTTGTCTTACTTGATCGTTCTCTGGGAGAAGGTCATTGTGAATTTTAGTGACATTAACCTTACCAGGGGGTGGATTATCAACTCTCTCGTATGTTCCGACAATTGTGCCCTTACGAAATACCTTTTCCTTCTTGGTCACATTAGTGAGTGAGAAGTAGATTGAATTCTCAGAACTGATTTGGACTAAATAAGGGTGACTGTTATGACTGACCCTAAGTTGAGGATAAATAATGAGGTTAGTACCTGGGTCTTCTCTTACAGGAACGGGCATAAACTTAGATTGATATGGGTCTACCTTAGTGGTGGTAAGAAGATTGATTTGCAAGGAGTGTCGTGATGGGTTGGAGGGTTCGACTGGGTCAGCCTTCACTCTTTCCACTTTGTTCCTCTGTTGCCCAATATATAAACATAAGGGGCGCCTCCCCATACCATGACCCTCTTTGCTCCATCCCACATGAGCGGAGCTTGACCTAGTACATCACAACCTAGGAGCAGGTCAGTATTGATATAAGAATTTGGTGCTACCGGGAACAATTGTTTATGAATCTTCTCATCTCCAACTCCTATTTCTGCTCGCAGCATTCCTAATATTCTCAAAGGGGCACCTGTGACTCCTTGCAAACGCGGCGGGTTTCGTCGAGTACTTACTTCTAACCCGATTCGCTTGACAGCTGATTTCTTAATTAAAGTGTAGCTACTCGTATCAACTATAGCTTCAACTATCTTTCCGTTTATCATACACTGATGATGGGGGATGTATGACCGCCGGTTAGTCATAATTTCTGGGGTGGGTCTCGAGAATCTTTTGATGAGGAGTCATTTTGTTCAGGAGGTTTATAATTACGTCCAGGACACCCGTGATCTCCACGACGGCATCCGGGTCTGTGGCAGTCAAAACAATGTCCGGGAGGGGGTTTCCGCCAACACTCTAGGAGGTTATGTGATGAAGCTAAACAGTGGGCACAGTATTTACCGCTAGATGTTCTGGAGTTGCTAAGTTGCCCTTTATTTTTTATTTTTTTATTTTTTTAATGCAAGGAAGAAGGAACCAAAGGCCATGGGCCCGCAAACCGTTCCTTCCAAGAATAAACAAAAACAACACAAAAGAGAGCCAAATTCAAGATCCGTTCATTTCGAGATGCCTGGACACACTGCGTTTGAAAGACTGGAGATTATAGGAAGTAGGAAATACGGACAGAGGAAGACAGTTCAAGAGTTGACAGTTACATAAATGAAGGACTGGGAGTAACGGTTAACTCTTGCATTAGAGAATTGGACAGAAAAGGGATGAGAGGTTGTTGCTTGACGGGTACTAGGCTACGTGCCCGTCGCAGAGGTGGAGGGATGCAAGCAGACAGTTCAGAGGAACAGTGACCATTGAAGGAGCGATAGAAAAGAGATAAAGATGCAACAGTGCGGCAAAGAGACAGAGGTTGAAGGGAGCTAGTAAGAGGAGGACAGTTAATGAGACGAAAAGCCTTTGACTCCACCCTATTGAGAAGGGCTGTATGTGGGGATCCTCCCCACACATGAGAGTTGTACTCCAAACAGGGGTGAATAAAACCCGTGTATAAAGTAAACATCTCTGTAGGGGTAAAGAAAGTTCGGAGTCGACTTAGCGCACCTAATCTCTTGGAAGCAGATTTCACAAGAGATGTAATATGTTCTTTTCAAGATAAATCCCGAGTGAATGAAACCCCAAGCATGTTCAAGGATGATGTAGGAACGAGCTGGACATTATTAAACATCAGCGGGTACTCCTGTGGAAGGTTTTGTCTGGTTCATAGGTGCAAGAACTGAGTCTTTGATGCATTAAAAAAACAAGATTATTTTTATCCCAGTCAGAGATACGAGCCAAGTCAGACATTAGGTGTGCCATAGCCTCATCCCCTGTTTGTTGAAGTAACTGCTGAGATGGGCGTTGCAGGAAGCGAATGGAAAGGTGAAGGGTGGAATCATCAGCGTATGAGTGGATAAGGTTAGATGTACAGCTTAGAAGGTCATTGATGAATAAAAGGAAGAGAGTTGGTAAT
>JAGKTI010037058.1:0-10967 GCA_018397915.1 Birgus latro
GGAGGCCATTCCTCCCACTCCACTTCCCAAGCCTGGGAGACCTCGTAAGACAACCTTCAGGACCCGTCAGCTGATCTCAAGGCAAGTTAGCAAGGATCCAAGGCTAACAGCATGGGATTTAAAAGAAAAGAACCCACAGTTGCTGGCAGATGTGTCTGTCAGAAGTGTGCAGCAGCTGTTGCATGACGATCTGGGCTACAGGAGTTTTTGTGCTCGTAAAAAACCACTGCTAACTGCACTTCAGAAGAAAAAGAGAGTAAATTTTTGTAAGAAATATCTTGCCTGGAGTGAGGAGCAATGGAAAACTGTGCTTTGGAGTGATGAGTCAACATTTACTGTCACTGGTACCCCTTCATCACGAGTGTACCGCAAACCAGGCAGTGACCCCCTGGATCCTAAGTACACTTCCAAGTTTGTTAAATACCCAGCCTCACTCATGGCTTGGGGCTGCTTTACATATTATGGTGTTGGTGAGTTGGTAATTCTACCTGCAAATGAAAAAGTGAACCAGAACAATTATTTGGAGCTATTATGTGATGTTTTAAGTGACTCTTTTGATAAAACCAAGGCAAGAGTATGTATGCAAGATTCTGCCCCTGCACATGTTGCAAAGTCAGTGAAACAGTGGCTAACAGACTGTGAGGTTCCCTTTATTCGAGATTGGCCCGGAAACAGCCCAGATATCAATCCCATTGAGAATTTATGGGCGCACATGAAGCGGCACATCATCTTTGCCTAAACTTGAGGCTGCAGTCAAGCAGCTATGGAGCAGTTTTAGTCCGTCTGTTCTGCAAAACTACGCCATCAGTCTCCCCAGACGCCTTAAGAAGATAATAAAGGTGAAGGGGAATGCCAGTAAATACTAAATTCAATGGTGAGTGTTAATTTATTTGTTTCTCCTTGCTAACCACAAGAATGTTTTCTTTTTTTAAGATGGCGTCAACACTTTCCGTGCCTACTGTATATATATACTGTATATACAATTTTCTTTACAGTTTTCACTATAGAAGACTGAAAAATCAGTACTGAAATGAAAATTTGTTGTGACATCAGTATAAATTCCAGTAAACTCAGTAAGGGAGTTTGGTT
The DNA here is from genome assembly GCA_018397915.1 of Birgus latro. Lineage (NCBI taxonomy): Eukaryota > Metazoa > Arthropoda > Malacostraca > Decapoda > Coenobitidae > Birgus > Birgus latro. The sequence continues at coordinate 1,090 of JAGKTI010037058.1, forward strand.
TTGGCAGTAAGATGTCCTGTATTTGTGCCCTCACCTATTTCTGCTTATCAATAATGGTCCCACAGATCTGAGTTTATTGAAGCTGGTGGAAGCAAACGGTGGGTGGGATGGAGTGCGGCACTTCTGTCCGACCTGCACAGCCTCCAGGTGGACTACCAGGAGGACCAAGGCATCCTCAGCTCTCTCATCTGGCGGTTCTCTCCTCCAACACTTTATGTTGATGCCTTCACTGTTGAAGCACTCTCCACTGGACACACGTATGATTTCCTAATTCTGTTACACTAATTTCACTTAATTTTACTTTAACTTGGCCTAAAACTGACATTTCTCCATCTAGAATGCTGCGTAGAAAAATGCATTGGCATTTGGCGATGCTAGTCTGGAAGAGGTGATATGGAAAGGATGCTCAGCCATAGCTTCATCTTACTTTAGCAATGACCCATGTGAAATACTTTTAAATTCCAAAACAATCTGGACCAAGTTACAGTGAAAGAGCTACAGTACAAGCATTTACATTCAGTGTCCTCTGGTGAGAAGATATAATCTTTTCTTCCTCACTCCTTTATGGTACCTGCAGTATATTTGTCATTTGGATCCATCTGAGAGCTGCATTCACACTTAAATTTCTTCCTATACCTCTGTACATTTTCTCAAGCTGGCTATGGAGTTTGTCTTCTTGTGCTCTTCTCCCCAAGACTTAGTTGCCAAATGCTGTACAACTTCTCATCCACTCCTCCTTTCTTGTTCATCCTGTAAGATTGGAGCAAATTATCCCTTCATGATTTTCTCAATTACCTCTCAACAGCTTGTTATACAGGTATTGTTATAGCATCTGACTCACACAGAAATGAATCAGATACACAGCAGAAATTCACCCACGATAGTTGGGCACTCCAAGATATTCTGATTGGATTAAGGTGACAAAGTTCAGTTGTCAGGAAAGTGTTCCAAAATACCACAACTTTTTCCATACTACCAATAGTGCAAATTTTGTGGGAACTGATTAACCAGCTAGCTGTAGATACCAATGGAATTTCAAAAGGCAGTCATTTTGTAAATTACTGTGGGCATTAAAAATACAACATTCACCAAGGACTTAACTGTGGTGAAAGACACTGGCTTGTATTCTTGTCAGTTACGGATGGTCCCTCACTCCTCTTCCTGACTTATTTACTGTATTTTTAGATAAGGCTGGCTAAAATCGTCTGGTACAGGTGGCCCTCAACATCTGCAGGGGTTAGGGGACACAGACCCTCACGAAAGTGGAATTTCTACGAATATTTAGCGCACCCTCCCATAAATGTGGCTCAATTGGTAGAGAGGTGGTCTGCAGTCCTAACAGACCCAGGTTCAAATCCCTGCTGGGGCAGGAAATAGTTTAAGGATTTGAATTTCAATAAATCAGGCTTTACTGATCTACCAGAAGACCCGCCGACATGTCATAAAAATACCCCCGCTAATACCAATACACCAATCCTGTATGAGACAGCCCTAGCATGTATTCAATATGGATGAAGTGGTGACATGAAGAGGTGTATGGTATGTAAGAGGACTGCTGGGCCTTGATACTAGGCTGTGAAGCCTATGCCCAGAGTCAGACGCATAAAAAAAAAAAAAAAAAATTAAAAAAAAAGGCCTCTACAGCCGCAAATCACCCCCTGTGAGCAAGTGTGCACATACTGTACCTAATAAACCATATCTGGGACCTGAAAGCATCATAAAATATCACAAATAGCTGATGACTTGCCCACACTCATCTACATATATATATATCCCAAATTATTGCAATCACACCCATTACATTCAGTCTCGGCTCCACAGAGGGGCAATGCATCTACAGCCGTAAATCACCCCCTGTGAGCAAGTGTGCACATACTGTACCTAATAATCCATATCTAGGACCTGAAAGTAGCATAAAATATCACAAATAGCTGATGACTTGCCCACACTCATGTGTGGGCAAGTCATCAACTACATATATACCCCAAATTATTGCAATCATACCCATAAAATTCAGTTTTGGTTCAACAGAAAGACAATCTGCGAACATGCAGGGGCTGCAAAAGCAGAATCCACAAATGTTGAGGGCCACCAATGTAACACAGCAATTGATGAAAGGTGTGATATGCAAAATAAATCACTGAGGAAGAGGTGTCAGGGAGCTCCCCTACCTGAAGAGTGTGGGGACAGCATTTCAGTGATGACAAATTGGATATACAGTAGAACCTCTCTAGCTCAGACCATATGGGGGGAAGGGTTGTCCGAATTAGCAGATTGTCCAGACCATCAGGGTAATCTCCAGTTCATACCAAAAACTATCTACATATGGTATGTTTGTTAATTATATATGTGGCATATGTCAACCCTGTGTAACTGCAAAAGATAAAAGGATACTAAAATAACCAAAGTAAGCATGTACAGCAGTTTTGTATTGCATAATTTACAGGTAAGGCCATGGCATGTAACTGGCCTGCTTTGAAATTGTTATGACCAAGATGTTTGGCGAGCCTTTCTGCTGCAGATTTAAGCTTAATTCCTCTCACTACCACCCCGCATGATCGCTATTGTACATACCATTTATATACAGCCTCTTGTAGGTTCTTGTTCGGTGGCATTTTCAGAGTTTTTCTTTTATTTTCACCATGGTCACTGTCTGCAACATCAAATTTTAAAGCAAACTGTCTCATTTTATCTTTGTTTTTCTTGACGTCCGACACAGTTTGTTCGGCGATACCGAACTCGTTCACGAGTTTTCCTGGAGGAACACGAACCTCTAGTTTATCCAGTACAGTATTTTCACTTTATCTGCAATACTAAGTGTTACATGTTTCCTTTTAACACCCTTATTCATTGCAGAAGCTTTAAGGGACATGATAATGAGGATTAACTTTTGATATACGGCATAAAATTATAAACGGTCGGTGAAGTAGTTGATGGGACAAATGTGTTGTGACCTAGCATGATCTGAGACCAAACAAATGAAGATCGCTTTCCGCTCCGAAAGTGAAAATGACTTTAGAATTATTTTCAACATATCTTTGGAGAGTATTATTTTTAAATTATGTCCGAATTAACCGAAATCCAAAATAAAGGGGTCCGGACCAAAGAGGTTCTACTGTACCATATTTGCAAGTCGTTCCTTTTGTTGGTACTGAAGTAGAGAAGATTAACTGGCTACACTGCAGTCGTGCTGAGTCAACTTGTTTCTCTCTGGTAAGGAAATTTCTCTGGGATAAATTCTGAAATGCAACATTAATGTGAAAACCAGACATTCACATATATTTTTTCTTTTTCAGGCAAGTGTTCCCTTTCTGTGGTGAGAAAATGCAGGCTGGACATAGCTACACCCTCTTCCCCAACACCCAGTGTGACTTGACTTAGTATCCCTGAAACTGACTAAATTTTTTAAGTAATCAGCCAACTTGCAGTCCTTGTTTAAGGTTGTCTCATGATTAGGTAACTGATTAATTAACACCTTTTTGTTGCTCATGATTCATAAGTAAAGGTGTTCTGAAATCAGAAATTAGTGATATTTGAGCTATTAAACCTGTCACAAACAGAAGCATGCCTCACAAGTTTTTACTTAGTGTTTTGCCTGTACAAAACTTAGACTTTAAGTACGGACTGAGTGAATAAGTAATAAGTAAGTGACTGTTACTTTAAAGTACTTGTCATGCCTGCTTTTGATCTCATGATTTTTTCTAACATTCCATTTATGTTCCTCTCAAACCTGTGTCCATACCCTTAACCAGTTTATTAGGCACTCCAACTGCATTTGGTTATGTGTGGTTCATAGGGCTTTAATGGAAGATTGTTGGGCTGTTCATATAATGTTTCATGGGTGAGTAACTTTCTCACACCCTTAACCAGTTTATCACGTGCTCCAGCTAGATGTAGTCTATAAATGTTTACATTTAAGGGGATGTTGAGGTTTGTTGCTCATGTAATACTCATTCGTGAGCGAGCAACTGGTCACTTGCTTAAAAATTTTGGGCTGAGTAGCATTGCTCCAAATCCCTGTGCTCTTGATCGAACAGTAAAGAATAATGCAAAAGGTGGGTTCAGTCCCAAGACATTACTTTATTCTTGCTGCTGCCAGGTGATTATACTCAGATCTGGAACCCCCTGGCATTGTCGTACTGAGGAGATCATTAATCGCTGAATCAAACCCCTCCAGTTCAATAGGCCTCTCTTAAGTTGAATGATGTAAGGTAGTACCACTAAAACAAAATTGGTGTCATCCCAGTCAGTGTTATCTTGAAAATTTTCTGATTTCCAAAAGCTGATAGCTTCTGTCTCCAAAATGCCCGTGTCATGTGTCACCTTTTTCGATATTCCTTTTTTGGGCTGTCATATCCAGTGATTTACATCAAAATTGTTCAGTACAGTTAATTGCTACCTATAAAACCTATCTGGTAGTGGTCCCAATACAGAGAATCAATTATATGGAAAAAGCCTCAATATTTTGATTTTCAGCATCAAATTCTCTAAACTTTCCAGTGTATTCTGTGGCAATTGTTAGTTGACTTACACTTATTTATACACAGTTTTTGTGATCCCTTAAGAGTTTGAAGCATTATTTTCCTCAAGACTTCAAAAGACTAAGTTTTTATACTTGTTACAAAAAGTACCTCTGTAACAGATACTGAAATAAAAGAACCAGTACCCATACAGGATCAGTACAGATATGATGCAGGCTGGATTATGAATCAAGACCACCAGAGTTGTCGTTGTTACCCTAGGTTCATCTCACTCTGAACCCAGTGGACCACAAGAAATCAGTGCTTGTGGCTGAGTGCATCCACATGTCTTTTGCTAATGTTATGTTGAAGGACTGCCTGTGTTGTGAAGGTATGGTGCATGTAATGAGTGCACTGTGGTGCAGCAGGATGGTGGATTTCAGAGTAAACATTTTAATTATCAGTGTTGTTCCTTGTTGGGTTTTGTTGCAAAGACACCTAGTATTTAATTGGCAAATCCCACTTACTCTGTTACCAAGTATAGGTTGCATATTTCTGAATAAAGCTGAATACACACTAACCTCCATCTTGCTGACAAAGAACTCTAGAAAATATGGAGTTTGAGAGTACTGTACTGGACTCCATTACAGAGTTTTCATACTCTTCTCATACACACATCATTGAGTGCATGTTTTGGGGGGACTGGGATAGTGACTGAGGAGCTGAAAGGAGGAATGGGACTTGAATGTGTTGGTGTTGTGATGAGGAGGGGTAGACTGAGATGGTTTGAGCATGTTGAGGATGGAGGATGACAACTGGGTGTGGAGATGGTGAAATATAAAAGTCGGGGGTAGGGTTGCGAGAGGCAAACCAAAGACCTGGAATGAGGTCATAGTGGGTAACCTCAGAGGTAAGGGACTGAATAGGGAGGCTGCCATAGATCAAGCAGCATAAAGTGCTGTCATTAGGTGACCAAGGCTGACGCATGCAAGCTTGTTGGAGCCTTTATAAACAATACGACACTAGAGTTATCCTGTCAAAGTAGGTGGACTGGATAGTTACTGCTTCAAAATAATGTTTATTTCCAAAAAACATTTCTGTACAATACACTATTTAGTGTCTTGTGCTATCACCATCCCTTATCTTAAACTATACTCAGTTTTTTTTATCGTGGTCAAGATGCACTTGACGGGCTGTTGATGATTGGCTGAATGCAACATTACTTCATAATCTCTACTCGTTAGCATTATTAATTGACAACATATATCTGAGGAGGAAATTTAGGTTAGTGAATGTTATTCAGACATATTGCATTCAGCCAGTCATCACCAACCTGTTAAGTGCATCTTTGCCTCAATAAAAAAAACAGAGTATAGTTATATGGTGGTGGAGGAGAATTAAGGAATGATCCATTGTATATATATTAAGCAAATAAAAGCTGAACCGTGGAATATACCTGTACTGGTAAAACTCCAGTAGATATGGAACAGTGCAGAGATAATGGTAGTGCCAAATAAAAAAGGGGAAGTGAAAATTTAATCAAATTGTTGAACCATCCATCTCATGTCAACAAATTATACCATTATAGTGTGTGGTAACAATCTTAGTATCCTTCTTTTGTGCATACTGTATGGGTGCAAACGTGTTTCTAATGACAGTGAGCTTCTGTAAAAGAATTAGTTTCTGAAAAAAGAAAAAATATATTATTATTATTATTATTATTACTGTTATTATTATTATTATTATTATTGTTATTATTATTATTATTGTTGTTGTTATTATTATCTGAGGAGTTTGGGCCTTCCTGGAGGGGGAAAATAAAAAATCAGTGGCCACAGGCAAATAGGAAAATGACCTGAATTATATCCTGAAAGGGAATTTCAGGATGGGGCAGTTACGGATAAGAACTGCTTTAACAAGGTGACAGGGAAGATGTTGATGAAAAGAGGCACAGAGTTCAGCAGACACTGGAGCCGGGCAACAGAGTACAGTACAGTACTGATTAGGAAAGCTAGTAGTAGCTGTAACCCTGTATTCATCTGAAACTTCAGCCTGGAGGACTGCAGGCCGAAGTTTCCCTCTTCCTGGATTCTACCATCATTATTTTGAAGGATGGGGAGAAAGTTGTGGGACATATGTATAAATGGCAGCAGTGTAGCTTGGTTATATCAATACAGTACCACCATGTGAAGGGGTCCCTCTCCAGTACCATTAGGAAAGCAAAGCAAACTTACATCCAAATTTTGTCCAGTCAGGTGAGATTTTTTCAAGAAATAGAGGGGAAGTAAATATAAGAAGTGAATCTGGGAATGAAGTTAGAGAAATGTCATTAATGAGCTAAATATGTCTGCCACAAAATATAATGAGATGTGCAAGGGAAAATTCAGAATCATCTGTATGGGGAGTTAAGCATGTACCATACCAGTAAGGCTTGAAATGCCACATGATTACAGAATCCCCTGAGAGATCAAGTTATCATGAGTAGACCAGTGAGAGGTTGAAATGTCAGGGCAATTTTATGACCATATACTGTCCAGAGGTGAAAACTTTTACAGCTAAACAGTACATTATTTTGAAATATGCTGCTTATGCATTTGATAAGGGAAACATAATTACTTTGTGTCAACAGTTATAGCCACAAGGGGATAAAGTATTAGTTCACACATAATACCTGTAAATTGTCTGGCTGACAGGATATTACTTTGCATTAATAATTTTTGTAATGTTTTGAAGATGCTTTTTTAACTGTGGAAAAAGGGAGGGGTGGAGTGTAACATTGGATAAGTGCACATTATATGAGTCACTTACTGTCAATGAGCCAGTGTAGGAGTGTGTGGGAACAAGGGCTATGTGCAATACCAGCAAAAGATGAAAATCTGAGTCAAGTTTAGGTGAAAGACCTAGACCCATTAGACTAATAATTATGATACTACTATCAATAATTTACTTTGTATCAAAATAAATTTTTAAGCAGAAAAAAGTACAGTAAATGTAAAAACAACATTGTATATCAGAATGCTCATACTGCTGATTATTACATTTTAATTCTTTTATCCATTCATCCATCCATTATCCAATCCTAAGTCGCCCCACAGAGGAGCGCAGGAGCCCGGGGTCCTGACATTTAAGATGAGTGACCAGCCTCACTCATCCCTGAGTGGCATTACGTGAGCAATAAACCCCAACCGCCCCTTGGATATAAACTTTCACAAGCTCAATCTGATTGGAGCGCCACAATTACACACTAAACCCCCAGGTGCCAAAATTTGGTTATATGGTTACCACCAAACATAGTAAATGGATTCCTGGTGTACAGGAAACCATTTGGCTTGTCACTCAGTGTAGTCTGGCAAACTCCACGCCAATACTATGGACCACACAAGAATGAATATCATCCAAACACTAGCATCCATTTTATGAAGGGATTTTAGTATAAAGTATTGGCAGATGGTGCCCGGTGGTCACACGGTTGGAACGTCCCAATCTTTTTTCTTTTTTTTTTTATGCAAGGAAGAAGGAACCAAAGGCCACAGGCCTGCATACTGTTCCTTCCGAGAAAAAGCAAAAAACAGTACAAAAGAGAGCCAAATTCAAGATCCGTTCAATTCGAGATGCCTGGAGACACTGCATTTGAAAGACTGGAGATCATAGGAAGTAGGAAATACAGACAGAGGAAGACAGTTCCAGAGTTGACCAGTTGCATAAATAAAGGACTGGGAGTAACGGTTAACTCTTGCATTAGAGAGTTGGACAGAAAAGAGATGAGAGTTTGTTGCTAGACGGGTACTACGTGCCTGTCGTAGAGGTGGAGGGATGCAAGCAGACAGTTTAGAGGAACAGTGACCATTGAAGTAGCGGTATAAGGGTGATAAAGATGCAACAGTGCGGCGAAGAGACAAAGGTTGAAGGGAATCAGTAAGAGGAGGAGAGTTAATGAGACGAAAAGCCTTTGACTCCACCCTATTGAGAAGAGCTGCATGTGGGGAGCCTCCCCACACATGAGAGTTGTACTCCATACACGGGCGAATAAAACCCGTGTACAAGGTCAACAACTGTGCAGGGGTAAAGAAAGTTCAGAATCGGCTTAGCACACCTAATCTCTTGGAAGCAGATTTCACAAGAGATGTAATATGTTCTTTCCAAGACAAATCCCGAGAGAATGAAACCCCAAGCATGTTCAAGGATGATGCAGGACATAACTGTTCATTATTAAACATTAGTGGGTAATCCTGAGGAAGATTTTGTCGGGTAGATAAGTGTAAGAACTGAGTTTTTGATGCATTAAAAAACAAGATTATTTTTACCCCAATCAGAGATATGAGCCAAATCAGACATTAGGTGTGCCATAGCCTCATCCCTTTTTTGTTGAAGTAACTGCCGAGATGGACGTTGCAGGAACCGAATGGAAAGGTGAAGGGTGGAATCATCAGCATATGAGTGGATAGGGTTAGATGTACAGCTTAGAAGGTCACTGATGAATAAAAGGAAGAGAGTAGGTGATAGGACAGAACCCTGAGGAACACCACTGTTGATAGGTCTAGGAGAGGAACGGTGGCCGTCTACAACAGCAGCTATAGAACGACCAGAAAGGAAGCTAGAGATGAAGGGACAGATAGAAGGATAGAAACCGTAGGAGGGCAGTTTGGAAATTAAAGATTTATGCCAGACTCGATCGAAAGCCTTTGAGATGTCAAGTGCAATGACAAAGCTTTCGCCAAAGTCCCGAAAGGAGGATGACCAGGAGTCTGAAAGGTAGGTGAGAAGATCGCCAGTGGAGCGTCCCTGACGGAACCCATACTGACGATCAGAAAGAATGTTGTGACAGGAAAGGTGCTTTAAAATTTTTCTGTTAAGAATTGACTCGAAAACTTTTGATACACAGGATGTTAAAGCAATTGGACGATAGTTAGAGGGTTGGGAATGGTCACCCTTCTTTGGGACTGACTGAATGAGAGCAAACTTCCAGCAAGAAGGAAAGGTACAAGTTGACAGACAAAGGCGAAAGAGTTTACCTAGGCAAGGTGTAAGCACAGAAGCACAGTTTTTGAGGACAACAGGAGGGACTCCATCAGGACCATATGCCTTTTTTGTATTGAGGCCAGTGATGGCAGAAAACACACCAGCTGAAGAAATTTTAATGTCAGTCAAGAGGAAGTCAGAGGGGGGAAGTGATGGAGGAATAGCACCGGAATCGTCTAAGGTGGAATTGGAGGAGAAAGTCTGAGCAAAGAGATCTGCTTTATCAGTAGAAGAAATAGCTACAGAGCCATCAGAGTAGAAAAGAGGGAAGGATGATGAGGTAAAGTTGTTAGAAAGGTTTTTGGCAAGGTGCCAGAAGGAGCGAGAAGAATTCGAGTTAGAGAGTTGGGAACATTTAGCACGGATGAAATTGTTTTTAGCAGAGCGAAGAACAGACTT
>JAGKTI010037059.1:0-10967 GCA_018397915.1 Birgus latro
TGATTTCTTCCTCTCTTCTCACAACCCTCCTTCTCCCTGCCATTCCCCAGCCAATTATACTTGCATTACCTTCATTCTCTATGTTCAACAGTTCATTAAAGTGTTCTCTCCATCTGTTTACTTTTTCTTCCTTCTCCACTAGTAATCTATGGATCAGAAATTGAGAAAGTGATACTGACGAAGGGAAGGAGAGAAGAGAATATAAAAAACAATGAAAAAAGTTTGAAAGTGGTGTATACAAACAGTGATGGATTAATATCGGCAAGGTTAGAAATCAATGATTTTTTGAGGGTACACAAACCTGATGTTATGTGCGTTGCACAGACTATATTGAAAGAAGATATTGATATTCATATGGGAAATAGGAAAAAATTATGGAGAAGAGACAGAAAGGAAAAAATGGGAGGAGGAGGAATGATGATAGCAGTGAAGGACAACATAAATGTAGATACTGTGTAAATGGGAGAGGGTAGGGCCGAAGTGTTAAATATGAAATTAGAAATTGGGGAGAATGGTAAGAGAGATATGGCAGTGGTATATGTTCCCCCTAAGACTAGAGCATGGAATGATGATGAATACCAGGAGATGTTGTCAGACATGGTTAGTTATCTACAGAAAGTGACTGAGAAAAACAACAATATAATCCTAATGGGTGACTTTAACTGTAAAGAGGTGAACTGGGAGGAATAGGACTCAGAAGGCAGTGAAGATTCGTGGGGCACTAAATTGTTAAATACAGCATTGAATAATGTAACGAAGCAGTGGGTCAAAGAAGAGACACGTATCCGAGTCAAAGAAGAGACACGTATCCGAGTCAAAGAAGAGACACGTATCCGAGGAGATGACAGACAAGCAAGATTAGATTTACTGCTAACCAAAGAACCTGATGTAATTGAATCTTTGAAATATCTGTGTCCTATAGGAAAAAGTGATCATGTGGTCATTCAGTTCCAGATGATAACAGGGAATGAGGTGCCTAGAGAGGAGCAAGGAAGATACAACTCTGGGAAAGCAAACTTTGCAGAATTGAGAAACTTTTTCGAAAGTGCAGATTGGAGAAAATTCAGAGAAACAAGAGAGATACAGAGGAAGTGGGATATCTTTCTAGACATCTATGAATTGGGAGTGGAAAAATATATGCAAAGAGTAAGTGGGAAAGACAACAGGAAAAAGGAGTGGTTAAACAGAAGGTGTATGACAGCAAAAAAAGAAAGGGACATTGCATGGAAGAAATGGAGAAAGAGAGGTAATAACAGAACAATGGAAGAACATAACTAGAAATGAATATACAAAAATTCGTAGAGAGGAAGAAAGGAACTTTGTAAAAGGTATAATTGACAAATGTAAGGATGAACCCAAATTGTTTTATAGATCTGTCAATGGCAAATTGAAGCAAAAGGAAGGAATCACCAAACTGAAAGTAGAAGGAGAGGTCTACAAGGATGCGGTAATGCAAGCTGAAATAATGAACGAATTTTTCCAATCGGTTTTCACTAAGGAAAGGGAGTTTGTGGAGGGGGTGGGAGTGATTAGAAATGTAATGATAAAAGATATAAAAGTGGAAGTGCAGGAAGTGTATAAATTACTGGAAACTAAAGATGTAAGGGAAGTCCCAGGACCGGATGGAATCTCTAATTGGGTATTGAAGGAATGCAGAGAACAACTGGCAGATAAGATTCATAATTTAATTGTGTGTTCTCTGGAAGAGGGGAAAGTGACTCGGGAATGGAAGAGGGCAAATGTGGTACCAATTTATTAAGGAGGAAACAAGGAAGGACCCCTGAATTATAGACAAGTGTACCTAACCAGCATGGCCACGAAATTGTGTGAGAGAATCCTGAAAGATAGATGGATAAAATATCTAGAAGAGATGAATATTTTGACTGAAAGTCAGTCTGGAAACAGAAGTGGAAGGTCATGTGTTTCCAACTTGTTGAGATTTTACTCAAGAGCAATTGACGTGCTACAGGAGAGAGACGGTTGAGTGGATAGTGTGTATTTAGATCTGGAGAAGGCCTTCGACAAAGAGACTAATATGGAAATTAGAGCATATCGGAGGACTGAAGGCAAGCCTCCTGGAATGGATGAGAGACTTTTTGAGTGACAGACAAATGGGGACAGTAATAAAGGACAGGACATCTGGATGGAGGGAAGTAACAAGTGGTGTCCCACAGGGCTCGGTGCTAGCACAAGTAATGTTCCTGATTTACGCAAATGATATGGTAGATGGAGTGAACAGTTATGCAAGTCTGTTTGCTGATGATGCAAAGATCTTGAGAAAGGTAGAGGTTGAAGAGGACTGTAAAATGCTGCAGGAGGATCTGGATAGGATACATGATTGGAGCAGGATGTGGGAAATGAAATTCAACGCAAAAAAATTTAAAGTATTGGAAATGGGTAAAAGTACCAAGAGGCCATCATTTAATTATTTGATGGGTAATGAACCAAACAGAAAAGCAAAAGAAGTGAAAGATTTGGGAGTGCTGGTCCAGGATAGTTTGTCACCTGAAAAACACATAAATAAGATAGTTAGAGAGACATATAAACTCTTGACCCATATAAGAGTGGCCTTTCATTACATGGATGATGAGATGATGAAAAAATTGATAGTGGCCATGATCCGCCCCAGGTTAGAATATGCAGCAGTGGTGTGGTACCCACACAAAATGGTAGATATAACCAAGATTGAGAGAATACAAAGAACAGCAACCAAGATGGTCCCCAGTCTGGCAGATCTGTCGTACAGAGAGAGGCTGGAAAGGCTGGATTTGCCTGACTTAGAGGAAAGAAGAGAGAGGGGCGACACGATTGCAGTGTTCAGGACCATGATAGGAGTAGATAAAATTGAGAGAGAAAATCTGTTTGTGTGGGATGAGAGGGTAACAAAAGGACACAGAATGAAACTAAAGACGCCAAGCTGCTTGAAGGGCATCAAGAAATATAGCTTTCCTTATAGATGCATAGACCTGTGGAATAGCCTGGACAAAGAGATTGTCCAGTCTAAAAACTTAAATGTGTTTAAAGCAAAATTTGACTTATTGAGAAACAGAGACAGGACTCCACGAGCGTAGCTCATTTCCTGTATATCACAATTAGGTAAATACAATTAGGTAAATACACACACACACATACACACAGACATAGACAACCAGACACACAGACACAGACAAGTACGGATGCAAGCGCACACAAGCACCCAAGGCATGAGGCCTGGTATGGCCACTGTCAACATTTTTTATTGTCAGCATTATAATGCATTAATTTCTTGCTGCTGCATTCATAGTTATACAGTAATTTCTCTATTATTCGGACGCCCATTATTCGGATCCCCCACTATTCAGACATCGTGGGCTATCCACCCCCCCAAAATGCCCAGAAATTCGGAAAAAATCGAAGAAAAAAAAAAGATTTTTTGGGACCGCGTCAGTTTGAATTTCCCGCGCGCGCCAATCGGCTGTGTTTTCGCGTATGGCGCCTGTCTGTCCGTCAAATTTCCCGCTCTGCTCCTGGCTCGTAAACAGCTCCGACAATGGTGGCCGAAGTGATTGCTTTTGTGGTGATACCCTACCACCTGCAGGGCTTGATGCTGCTCTTCACCTTCTTCATCATGTATGCGATGATGGCTCCGCCTCATGAGAAGAGGAAGAAAGTGGTTGTGAATTCAACCTCCCTCGCTCCACCTTGTTTGATATCAAGAAGTCCCGAGACAAACTACAGCAGTACACAGCTGATTTCGCTTCGAAGACCAAACGGAACGTGGAGAGGAAGGTAATGTTTAGTCCTAAGTATGCAGACGTTGATTTGGTATCAACAACAATGTGCTGCTGGTGTGTTGGTACGTGGAACAGAGCTGAAAGCTGCTGCTGAGAAGTTCGCAAGGCTACACGACACCCCAGACTTCAGGGCATCTGAAGGTTGGCTCTTCGCATTCAAGCTACGACACGGACTTACCAACCATAAGACCCATGGCGAAGCTCTGGACGCTAACGACGAAGGAATAGAACAGTTTCGGCAGAAGGTGAAGGGCTTGATTGATAGGGAGCGCCTCATTCTCGGTCAAGTTTACAACGCTGACGAAACTGGCCTATTTTACCGTTCAATACCCACAAACACTCTTGCAGAGGAGACGGAGAAGCGTTTGCCTGGCCCCAAGCTCTCCAAGCAACGGGTGTCTGCTTTGTGCTGTGCAAATGCTAATAGCATGCACCGGCTCAAGCCCGTTATTGTAGGCCGTGCAAAGCAGCCTAGGTGCCTTCGTGGGTTAATGGATGCCCTTCCTGTCGTGTGGTATCATTCTCTGAAGGCTTGGTTCACAACCAAGATCTTCAGAAATTGGTTCCACCAACACTTTGAAAAGGAGGTCATTCGTTATCAGACGGAGACACTGAAAATCCCACGACACCAGGTAAAGGCCCTCCTGATTCTAGACAATGCACCTGCGCATCCGTCAGACAAGGAGTTGGTTGGTGAGAATGGTCGGATCAGGTGCCTGTTTTTGCCACCTAATACAACTGCTATCATCCAACCAATGGACCAGGGAGTGTGACAACGAAGAGGCTATACCGACGGAAGTTTTTGGACAAGGTGATGGTTGTGTACGAGGATGAGGACGATCGCAGGGAAGGACGAGACATGCGAGGACAAAAAACTGTTGAAAACATTCGCCGATACAACCTCAAGTCTGCCATCTACAACTGGGCCAGTGCATGGAAGGAAGTCTCATTCAAGACTTTAGAAAATGGTTGGTCTCGGCTGCTTCATGGAAGTGACGTGGTGCACGATTTTCTGGGTTTTGACGTGGATGACTCATGCAAGGCTTCATGCGGGTCAAGACAATGTGGATGTCGACGAAGTGCGCGAGTGGTTGGATGACGATGAGGGCGATCCTGGGTATCAGATCATGTCTGATGCCGAGATCGCATCTACTGTTGCCTGTCCGAGTACCCAGCAGGGAGATTCCGACGAGGACAGCGACGATGATGCGGACTCCTCACGGCTTGCCACTACCCCAACCATCCCCAGGCTGAGCACACTCCGGTAGTATGTGGAGTTCGTCCTTGACTACCTAGAACACCCGGACTGTGACACGGAGATGGGGCCCTTGGGTTTTGCGGGTGAAGTGCGAGCTTTCAGGCAGAGCATCATTAATCGTCAAAATCGTCGTCCTTTGCGTCAATCGACCATTGACAGTCTTTTCAGGCCAGTCAACCCTGCCGTCGTCAACCCTCGCTCCACACCATCATCTCACCAAGACAGGCCTTCTAGCTCCGAGCCACAGCCCAGCACATCAGGTACGGCTGAGTCACCACTGGATGTTAGTTAGCGTCTATCTTCGGAGTCCTCTGTAGTGGATAGTATATCACCACGTCCCACCAAGATGCCCCTACGCTGCCTTCGTCAGCTCATCTCGGACTCTGACAGGAACTAAATTCTCCAGGGCTCGTCACTAGACCACACGGGAATTTACTGTTATGTACAGTGCAGTGAAGTGATGTGATACCAGTTATAAAAAAAAAAAAACATTGTGGAAAGTGTTGGTGAGAAGTGCTGGTGATTGTCAATTGCAAAGGTGTGTCAGGTGCAAGGTCTTCCTGTCAGAGTCTGAGATGATAGAGTGGGTTATTACATCAGGACGGCGGCTTCTTTTTCGTAAGTACCCTAACTTCATCAAAATTCCTTGTTTTGTTCTTTCCATATCATTAATCTCATGCATAAACTGTGTGAAAGATGATTTCCATAATGATTTACATGTCTAACCTGTTTTCATCATGCTGTAAATGTGTTAAAAAATTTCCAAAAATGTTAATCATAATTTCCTGCTTGCAATTTAATTTTTTCATGCATGGTTTTTAAGTGCACCACCTATGAAAATGGTGAAAGCCAGTGAATTTCATGTCCGGTCATAACCTAACCTAACCTAACCTAACCTATGATTACCATAAAGATTTTCATGTCTAACCTGTTTTCATCATGCTGTAAATGTGTTAAAAAATTTCTAAAAATATTAATCATAATTTCCTGCTTGCAATTTAATTTTTTCATGCATGGTTTTTAAGTGCAACAGCTATGAAAATGGTGAAAGGCAGTGAATTTCACATCCGGTCATAACCTAACCTAACCTAACCTAACCTATGATTATCATAAAGATTTTCATGTCTAACCTGTTTTCATCATGTAGTAAATGTGTTAAAAAATTTCCAAAAATGTTAATCATAATTTCCTGCATGCAATTTAATTTTTTCATGCATGGTTTTTAAGTGCACCAGCTATGAAAATGGTGTAAGGCAGTGAATTTCATGTCCGGTCATAACCTAACCTAACCTAACCTATCCTAACCTAACCTATGATTACCATAAAGATTT
Source organism: Birgus latro (assembly GCA_018397915.1). NCBI lineage: Eukaryota > Metazoa > Arthropoda > Malacostraca > Decapoda > Coenobitidae > Birgus > Birgus latro. Next base: position 6,363 of record JAGKTI010037059.1, read on the forward strand.
TCATGTCTAACCTATTTTCATCATGCTGTAAATGTGTTGAAAAATTTCCAAAACTGTTAATCATAATTTCCTGCTTGCAATTTCATTTTTTCATGCATGGTTTTTAAGTGCACAAGCAATGAAAAAGGTGAATGCCAGTGAATTTCATGTCCGGTCATAATCTAACCTAACCTAACCTAACCATTTTTCTGGTAGCAATTTACATCATTTACTGTATTTGATGCTTTGTATCCAATAATTTAGTGCATAAAATGTGAGAAAAGACCACCTATGCCTTACTCATTTCTAAATCATCATTTTTTTGTTAAAATTCAATTAATTCATACTTTGAGTGCATTATTTATGTGAAAAGGGACCTAAATAAGTGCTATACATGTCCGGTAGGGAGGTAGGAAGGTAGTTTTCTTATTTAGGTTAGGTTAGGTTAGGTTAGGGTCATGAATGACCAGTGCTGGAGCTTCAGGGCCCAATATTCGGACAAGACCATTATTCAAACATGCCTTTGGCTCTATTGCATCGAATAATGGAGAGATTACTGTATTATATACTTTTCACATGTCCAAGTGTTTTGTTTGTGTATTAGTAATGTGACTATGAGTGTAACGTATGAGGTTGGCTAGAGATGTAACTGCCAGTTAAGAATGATGAGTGGGGGGTTGGGTGGGTTAGGGGAATGGGGGAGGGTTGGAAGCGGGGGTAGAGGAGGATAGAGCTCGTTTCATCACCCCCTCCCATCTTCCCTGAGTATACAGGGGAACAACGGGGGCACCCCTGAGCAGAAATTACTGATCGTGAGTGTGCCTGGGGAAAAAAAAAAAAAGTGACTGGTGACTGGTGTCTGGAGTGATTCTCTGCCAGCAGATATTTTCTGTTGATCCGAAATCCGTTGATTCGAGGTCTGTAGAATCGAGGGTTGACTGTATAAGTAATCTCTCTACTATCCAGACATCCTCTAACCGGATACATCACTATTCGGAAATCGTGGGCTGATGGCTGAAACCCTCAAATTGAAAAAAAAAAAAAAAAAAAAAAAAAAAAAAAAAAAAATCCGATTTTTTCCGACAGCATCAGTTTGAATTTCCCGCCCGTGCCGACTAGCTCCCTTCCCACTCAATCTCCCTCCTACTAGTTCTGTCTCAACTCCCGTGAGCAGTGGACGGCTGTCCAATCGTTTGCGGTATTTTCGTTCTTGTTTAAATAATCAAAAGTCACAGTCCTAAGGATTAAGTGTAGTTAAACACTGTATTACTGGACATGCTTCAAGAGCAATTATGACCACTGTAAAAACCTTAGAGATGGGGGTAAACAACAATCATGGACTGTAAGTAAACATTATCAACTGATAAATATTTTCCATAACCACTTCTACTCATTCTCTGGTTACATTTTATTTACTTCATGCTTTGTGTCCCATATCTGAGTGCACACGCTGTGAAAGAGGTGATTTTCTCAGTGATTACCATGTCTCTTACATACGTTCACTATCTAGTCAATTGGTGGACATTTTTGCCCAACACACCTCTAAATCATAATTTATCTGGTTACATTTTATTTACTTCATGCTTTGTGTCCCATATTTGAGTGCATAGGTGGTGAAAAGGTGATTTTCTCAGTAATAATCATGTCTCCCTTACTCACCTCAAAATCATCATTTTGGGGTTAAAATTCAGTTAATTCATGCTTTGTGCCAATTACATGAATGGGGTATTAATTAAGTGCTATGCATGTCCAGGAGGGAGGGAGGTAGGTGGTTTTCTGATTTAGGTTAGGTTAGGTTAGGGTCACGAATGACCGGTGCTGTAGGTGAACAGTGAACACATTTGCCATACCTAACTCTTTTCTGGTAACAATTTATTTATTTGATGCTTTGTATCCCATATTTTAGTGCATAAGATATGAGAAATGATGATTTTCATAGTGTCAGCCACGTCCGATACTTACTTACACTAAGCTGCCAACTCGTGAACACCCCTGCCTTCTATCTATCTATCTATTGCCAGACGCCTTGATCCCAAACGGGGTGGCCATAAACAAATCGCCTCCATGTCACTCTGTCCCCCGCCAATTCACTACCATGCTCCCAACACACACACCCCTCTCCCATATACCTCTCCACTCCATCCCTCTATCTCATCCTTGGCCTCCCCCTCCCTCTCGCCCCCTCCACCTCATTCACATACACACTCCTCGTCAGACTTTCACTCTCCATCCTCTCCACATGCCCAAACCACCTTAATGTGTTTCTCCTAACGCTTCCCATCACGTCCACAACCACACCACAACGCTCCTTCACTTCCTCATTTGTTAGGCTGTCTCTCCATGTGACTCCACATGCTCCTCTCAAATAACTCATTTCCACTGCTCTCACTCTTGACTTCTGTCCTTCCAACAGGGTCCAAGCTTCACATCCATATATCAGAGTTGGTATCACAATACTGTCCTGTAACAACTTTTTCACTTCCATGCTCACCTCCCTGTTTCTTATCACTGCTTTCAACGAACCAGCAACCTTCCTTCCCTGCTGCACCCTTTCGAGCACTTCACCCTCCAGACTTCCATCCTTACTCATCACACTGCCCAAGTACTTAAATTCACTCACATTCTCCATATCCTTCCCATCCAATCTCACTGTACATTCACTGGCTTCACTTCTCTCGAAGATCATCACTTTACTCTTCCCCACATTCACCTTTAGATTCCGTTTCTTACACACTCTCCCAAACTCATCTACCAAGCCCTGCAGCTCCCCTTCGTCTTCACTCAACAACACAGTATCATCTGCAAACAACAGTACAGGGAGTTTCCAAACACTGCCCTCTCTCACTAGGGCCGCTCCAACATCCACTGCCCGACCTTGTATCTCTTTTATAACCCCATCCATGTACAGATTGAACAACCATGGAGACATGACACATCCTTGTTTCAATCCAACCTTCAAATGGAAAGATTCACTCAGTTTGCCATCCACACACACTGCAGCCTTAGCACCCTCATACATACTCTTCACTGCCTTCAACAACTTCCCATCCACTCCATATATTCTTAATACCTTCCACAAACCTTATCTATCCACCCTGTCATATGCTTTCTCCAGATCCATTAAGGCTGCATACAACTTCTTTCCGTTCTCTAGAAACTTTTCCACTAAGGATCTAAGAATGAATATCTGGTCTACACAACCTCTTCCCTTCCTAAAACCTCCTTGTTCTTCTCCAACTAATTCCTCAGTAATTTCCCTAACTCTGTCAATAAGTATTATACCATATACTTTTCCTATTACACTGAGAAGGCAAATGCCCCTATGATTACCACACACTGCTATTTCCCCTTTTCCTTTGTACAGAGGAATAATTATACCTGACTTCCAATCCTCCGGGACTCTACCCTCCTCCCACACCAATCTGCACACCTTCCAAATCCATTATATTACTATCTATCCTCCATGCTTCAGCATTTCACCACACACTCCATCAATTCCTGGGGCTTTCCCCATTTTAACTTCCTTCATTGCTTCCACCACTTCCATCCCACTGATTTCTTCCTCTCTTCTCACAACCCTCCTTCTCCCTGCCATTCCCCAGCCACTTATACTTGCATTACTTTCACTCTCTATGTTCAACAGTTCATTAAAGTGTTCTCTCCATCAGTTTACTTTTTCTCCCCTCTTCATTAGTAATCTACCATTTTTATCTTTCACACCCCCACTGACTTCGTTGGCACCCTGTCTAGCTGTCTTTACCTCCTTCCAGAACATTTTCTTACATTCCCTCCACTTTGCACTCAAATTCCTTCCAAACTCCTCATCCACTCTCTTCTTACTTTGCCTTACTCACCTCAAATTCATCATTTTGGGGTTAAAATTTGATTAATTCATGCTTTGTGCCAATTATTTATGTGAATGTGGTCTTAAGTGCTATGCATGTCCAGGAGGGAGGTAGGTAGGTGGTTTTCTGATATAGGTTAGGTTAGGTTAGGGTCAAGAATGACCGGTGCTGTTGGTGAACAGTGAACACCTTTGCCATACCTAACTCCTTTTCTGGTAACAATTTATTTATTTGATGCTTTGTATCCCATATTTTAGTGCATAAGATGTGAGAAATGATGATTTTCATAGTGACTGCAACATCCAATATTTATTTACACTAAGCTGGCAACTCATGAACATCTATGCCTCACTTACCTCAAAATCATCATTTTTGGGTTAAAATTTAATGAATTCATGCTTTGTGTCCTTATTTAATGCATATGGTGTGAGAAAGGGTGATATTCATAGTGATTTCCAAGTCTGATACTTACTTACACTTGATGGCAAGTTGTGAGCACCTATGCCTTACTGACCTCTAAATCATCAGTTTTTGGTTAAAATTCAGCTAATTCATGCTTTGTGTGCATTATTTATGTGAAAGGGGACTTAAATAAGTGCTATGCATGTCTGGTAGGGAGGTAGGTAGGTGGTTTTCTGATTTAGGTTAGGTTAGGTTAGGGTCATGAATGACCAGTGCTGGAGCTTCAGGGCCACTATCCGGACAAGACCACTGTCCGGACATGCCTTTGGCTCTATTACGTCGGATAGTGGAGGGATTACTTACATATATATATATATAT
>JAGKTI010037061.1:0-10965 GCA_018397915.1 Birgus latro
TCTTATTAGTAGGAGTGGGAAATGATAGAATTGCCTCTGTATTTGCTGTCTTAGGTCGAACTACTCCATTTCCTACCACATGTCCTAGATAAGTGACAGAAGCTGAATAAAATTTAGATTTGTTTAAGTTAACTGTCAAATTCCATTCTGTCAAAGATTTTAATACCCCTTCCAGCCTGTTCCGATGTTGTTCCAAGTCGTCGGCTACTACAAGAATGTCATCCAGATAGGCACAGACTCTGGGGAGGTCTCTGATGACACCATTGACGGTCCTTTGGAATGTACTGGGGCTGTTACATAAGCCAAAAGGCATTACAGTATATTCATACAACCCAAAAGGAGTAATAAAAGCAGAGATTTTCTGTGCCTTAGGTGTAAGAGGGATTTGATAATACCCTTTAAGGAAATCGAGTTTAGAAACAAACTTTGCCTGTCACATACTATCAGTAAGGTCATCCACTCTAGGAAGAGGATAAGCATCAGGAATGGTCACAAGATTAAGTTTCCTATGATCTGTACAGAACCTTACTCCGCCTCCTCCTTTTGGCACCAAAATGGAAGGAGATGCCCATGGAGAACAGCTGGGAACGGCCAAGTCGTTCTGTAGAAGGTATTCTATTTCCTGGTGCAGCAGTTCGGTCTTTTTAGGTCCCATCTGATAAGCCGATTGACGGATGGGGAGAGTTCCAGGAACCAGTTCAATGTCGTGTTGAAAGTAGGGACACTTCTTAGGGAAATCTTTGACCAATTCTGAATATTTCCTAAAGTACGACATTAGTTCTTACCAAAGCTCAAGAGAAAGATCACTAAAATGTGCAGAAACATTTGACAAAATCTGAGAATTAAGGAAGGACCATGAAGGTATGGAATCCTCATCTTTTTCCTTAGGGCTACTATTTACGCACAGAACAATGTTTGAGGCACCCTCCTCCTCTGATTCTCTACAATGATATTTTTTAAGGCAATTTATATGGATTAGCTGTTGAGACTTCCTTCTATCAGGTGTATCTATAACATAGTTGTTATTTAAGAGTACTTTTGATATTCTATATGGGCCAGAAAACTTAGCAGACAGTGGGATGGTATTAGTAGGAATGAAAGCTAGTACTTTTTCTCCTACCTTGAACTTTCGAACTTTTGACTTTGAGTCAAATTTTTCTTTCATCTTCTGCTGAGATTGAGCTAAGTTTTGTTGAGCAAATGTACACACTTGTAAGAGTGTTTTACTTAAATTTGAAACATAGCTAGACAGTTTCTTGAGTTGCATTGTCATTACTTAGCCATTTGTCTTTAACAATTTTCAGTGGGCCACATACCGGTCTTCCATACAGGAGTTGGAAAGGAGAAAATCCCAAACTTTCTTGTTTCGTCTCTTGAAGAGCAAACAACAAATACTGTAAGGAATCATCCCAATCCCGTTCATGCTCAAGGCAAAACTTACGCATCATTACTTTAATGGTTTGATGCCAGCGTTCCAGTACACATTGGGATTCGGGATGATAAGCACTGGACAGCTTTTGTTGGATGCCAAGGTCGTCAAGCACTTCTGAAAATAATTTACTAGTAAAGTTGGACCCTATGTCCATTTGAATTACTTGAGGAATACCAACCCAAGTGAACATTGAAGTAAGATGAGCAACTATAGTCTTAGCATGGATGTTCTTCAAGGGAAATGCCTCTGGGAATGGGTTGTTGGACACATGACTGTCAAGATGTATTGGTTTCCCTTTTTGGTGCAAGGTAAGGGTCCCACACAATCTATGATGGTATGTTCAAAAGAGTCAGATGAGACTGGAATAGGCTGAAGGGGAGTTGGAGGTATAGGTTGGTTAACTTTGCCTACCAGCTGACAAACATGACAAGATTGTACAAACCTTTTGGCCAATAGAAGTGATCCAGTATCTTGTGGTAGGTCTTATATACACCCAAGTGGCCACTAGCACCATCATGACTGAGTTCAAGTAGTGATTGTCTCAAGGTACGAGGTGGTCTGTATAGGCGCATTAGTACACCATTGTCATAATAGAAACCAGGGATCTTTACCACAGCCTCCTTTGAACTCATAGCCTGACTACGGCAAGAAGCTAGAGTGTTATCTTGGCTTTGCGCCAAGATTAAATTATCCCTAGAGAGAATTTGTGAATCAGAATCAACTTGAGAATTAGTTACCTCAGTGGTGTTCTCTTCAGCCTGTGCTTGTGAGCGCATCACCATGCATACTGGAAACAAGTCAGGTTGTTCCTCGTCAAGGGTAGAAGTTGGAGAGACATCCATTGGAGCACTTTGAACTCGAACATTTGGTACCACTAAACCACCTGCTAAATCATTATCCAATATCAGTGTTACTTCTTTTATTGGAAGATCATCAGTCAACCCTACTGTCACATCTCCCTGAACAAGATCACTCTTAAGATGGATCCTTACCAAATCAACAGCAGGTAATGAGGAGTTTAGCTGTCTTAGCAGAACCCGATCCCCCGTGGCATTTCCTTCAACACCCGGCAAACACTTTCGCAACAACAGGCTTTGGGAAGCACCTGTGTCTCTGAGGATTTTGACTGGAAACTGAGGAGACTCACTAGTTAGTGATACATGACCCCGGGACATAAATTGAGCAAAAGTCCCCAAGAGTTTGAGTTCACAATATGATTAACTGGTTTCTGAGGAGTTTCAGGTTTCACTGGTATCTGGGCTGTTTTGGATTTTAAACTAGGGTTGGTAAAAGGTACATAGTGCTTGGACTGATGACACTTGGGGTCTTTGCAGTACATAATACTGTGACCTTCCTTCTTACAATAAACACAGAACAAGGGGTTATTCTTATTCGTAACATAGCCGGAGGAACGAGAAATTGAAGGGGTCACAGATTTGCCATCAGAGGAGGAGTTCACAAGTTTATGCTGAGTCCGAGGACTTCCAGACTTATGAACAAGTGAATACTTATCAGCCAGTTTGGCAGCCTTCAATAGATCAGCCTCTTTTTTGTCAGCAAGGTAAATCATTACATGATGAGGTAATCTTCTGTTAAACTGTTCCATTGCCAAAAGATTTTCTAACTCCTTCCATAGTAGTTACCTTAACCTTTTTTAACCACTGATCATAAGCCTTTAAGGTTTTAACTGCAAATTCAACATAGGTGGACTGGGGAGCTTTGGAGAGATTCCTAAAAGATTGTCTTTAACCTTCTACTGTGATGGAATAAGCATCCAGAATACCTGACTTAATAGTCTTATAGTCGCTGGTTTCTAAAGAGAGAGTAAGAAAAACTTCAGCTGCCTTCCCTGTCAGTTTTGGGTGTAGTAACCATATCCATTGATCAGATGGCCATTTCAAGTGATTAGCAGTTTTCTCAAATAGCTGAAAATACCCATCTGGGTCTGACTCGACGAAAGAGGGAACGAGTTTAATGTTTTTGGACAGATCAAATTCATGAGGAGGGTTGTTGGAAGATAAAGGCTGAGTTTGGGCCGGTCTTAATTCGTGCTGTCTTTGTTTTTCGTTTTCTTGGGCTTTCAAGTGTTGTAGTTCTATCTCTAAATGCACTCGTTCAAGAGACCTGCTTCACTCTACAGGCGGTTCTTTCGCTCCGTTCTCCGAATCATCATCTTCTGGGTCTAGGTCTGACTCCTTAAGTCCATCTTCACCAAATGGTCAGTTACAAGTTCAAATCGCTGATGACGCGTCAGTGAAGTAATAAAGGGAATATCCCATCAATACAGTAAATAAGACAAGTCATCCCTAGTAGCATATTTAAGCTTACTAAGCCCACCTGCAGGATCATTCTCAAATTGTTTAGCATCAAAGGGCATACTGAGAGGTGAAAGCAACACTAGTTGAGATAAGATATAATAACTTTCTAGCACCAGGCAATAAAGGCCATGGGTGAGTCTGGTTTGCCCGTTGACACACTTGAGAAATCATATAAAAAGGAATATCCCGCTAAAAAAGTAATAAGGTTTGTTTCTGTTAATCAGGCTCAAAATTAACAGTGACTTTTATAGCGTGATATGGGACTCAAAATGAGCAAGGCGTGACTTATGACAACTTATTGAGTAGACCTCTTCAAATAAACATCCCACAAGACTTATGGTAACCAAGACAAATGGTTACAGAGGTCAGGCCCTTATGTCTAGAATACTGGGAGTGAATGAGAGAGACTAAGGTGTGAACTTCAATAAGTCAGTAATGAAATAAGATCACGATTTGCTGAGCAAATTCGTCCGTATTGATCATGGGACGAGAGAGAGTTGAGAGGTGGGAAAATACCGAACTGATACTGGAGAGATGATACCTGATATTACCATACTAGACAATCCTTCAAATGTGAGTAAGATCCCGGACAGGCGCCCAAATCCTGTGACAACCTCATAGGTCAGAAATGAAGTAGTCATAGGGGGATATGAAGTTATCACAAGCTTGAGTCATAACCACTAAGGGTAAAATATGATGGCTATGATTTATAGGTTCCTCAATTTTATATCTTGTCAATGACTTAGGTTCTTATTTTTACTCAAGTGACTTACTCTTTAATGCAAAGATTTACTAATACAACCAAAGTAAAGTCACAACTTTATTATTTAAGATTAATATCCCATCACCTAACTTAACCTCTACTAGCTTAAATTAAACACAACACTAACACACACAAGGTCAAGGTGAAATCAGCAAAAAAGAGATCAAACAGAGTCATGGGTGAAATCAACAAAAGAAATCAGAGTCAGTCTGGTACTGAGTTAAGCCGGATCTCAACTGCCTTCCTAGTGGTGCAGAGCCGTATATAAGTGTAAACTGGAGCCACTCCCACTCATCAACTTGCTTCATGATGATTGGTTCCGGCATGGGTGACGTGAGGTAGTGGTGTGAGGTAGTTTACTTGGGCCGGCTTCGCTTCATTACTCGCTTGTTTAGTTGCCGGCCTCATTAATGAATTCCACCCTGACACACGGAGAGGTGAGAGGAGGTGCTAGGTACATAACAATATATATACAGTAAAACCTCGATGTAACGGACTTCAGTAGACCGGAATTCGCTTTTATCGGACTCGAGGAGCTACTGGACTAAACTCCTATATATCGGAAAAAGTCCGATAAAGCCAGAAAGTAGTCCGGACTGCCTGACAACTTCAGCTATGTTCACCACAATAAGACAAGTAAAAGACATGTTTTGCAGTGCACAGTACAGTATTATTATACCATTTGATTAATGTAGTGAAGGTATAACACAGTACAATACTGCAATGGTGGTGAAAACCACTGATGCAATCCGGACTAATGTCTGATATATCGGAAAAAGTCCGGATTAGCAGGGGTAGGTCCGGATGTCGTTTTTATCGGAATTTCGCATATTTTGGACTGGCCTGAGCCCCAATTAGTCCATTATAGTGAGGTCTTACTGTATACAGTATATATATTTATATATATATATGTAGCATTATGTAGTATATAAATATATACATAAGTAAGACCTCACTATAACGGACTAATTGGGGCTCAGGCCAGTTCGAAATATGCGATTTTCCGATAAAAGCGACATCCGGACTTACTCCCGCTAATCCGGACTTTTTCCGATATACCAGACATTAGTCCGCTCGGAGGTAAAAGGGAAGTCTTGATAAGGCAGTGGTGTGGAGCCAGGGCTGGGCACGGCAGGGGTCACAGGCCTGAAAAAGGTGTCAATGGTTGATTGATGTAAGGAATGGTGATTCTGGCGGTTGATGATGTGCTGCCTAAAAGCACGTATTTCCTGCACAAGTCCCAGGGGCTTCACCTCCCTGTCACAGTCCAGGTGTTCCAGGTAGTCAAGAACGAACTCGACGTGCTCCTGGAGTGTGCTTAGCTTGGGAATGGCTGGAGTAGTGGCATACTGAGAGGAGTCCACATCATCATCGCTGTCCTCGTCGGAAACTTCCAGCTGGGTACTTGTACCTGCAACAGAAGATGCGATCTCGAAATCAGAAATGATCTGATACCCAGGATCACCCTCATCGTCATCCAACCACTCATGCACATCTTCCATATCTATCTCATCACCAGCTCACGAAGACGCGCATGGAAGTCATCCACGTCCAAACCTAGAAAGTCGTGCACCACATCGGCTCTGAGAAGCAGATGAGGCCAACCACTATCCAGAGTCATGAGAGAGACTTCCTTCCATGCACTGGCCCAGTTGTAGATGGCTGACTTGAGGTTGTAGTGACAAAGGTTTTCCAAAGTTCGATGATCTCGTGTGTCCTGTCCCTCCCTGCACTCGTCCTTGTCCTCGAGAACAACCATCACCTTGTCCAGGAACGTCTGACGGTACAGCCTCTTCGTTGCCACGATCACTCCTTGGTCCATTGGTTGGATGAGCAGTCATATTAGGTGACAAGAACAGGCACCTAATGTGGCCATTCTCAGCCACCAACTCCTTGTCAGACGGATGCACAAGTGCATTGTCCAGAAGGAGAGCCTTTACCTGGTTGCATGGGATTCCCAGTGTTTTCGTCTGATAATGGATGACCTTCTTGATGAAGTGCTGGTGAAACCTGTCTTTGAAGATCTTGGCTGTGAACCAAGCCTTCACAGAATGGTACCAAACGACAGGAAGGACATCCATCAACCCACAAAGGCACTGAGGCTGCTTTGCACGGCCAACAATAACAGGCCATTAGCATTGGCACAACACAAAACAGATATCCGCTGTTTGGAGAGCTTGCGTCCAGGTACACACTTCTCTGTCTCCTCTGCTAGGGTATTCGTGGGCATCAAGCGATAGAACAGACCAGTTTCGTCAGCGCTGTAGACCTGACCGAGAGTGAGGCCCTCTCTGTCGATCAAGCCCTTCACCTTCTGCCGAAACCCTTCTTCTCTATCCTCATTGGTGTCCAAAGCTTCGCCATGGGCCTTACACTTAGTAAGGCCATTCCATAGTTTGAAGGCGAAAAGCCAACCCTCGGATGCCCTGAAGTCTGGGGAGTTGTGTAACCTTGCGAACTTCTCTGCGACAGGCTTCAGCTCCGTGTCACGCACCAGCAGCATGTTGTTGACAGTACCAAATCAGCATGGAGCGGTCGACTTCTGCAAACCTGGGAGGGTACATAATCTTCCTCTGCATGTTGCGTTTAGTCTTCAATGCGAAGTCTGCCATGTACTGGATGAGTCTGTCCCAGGATTTCTTTATATTGAACAAGGTAGAGCGGGGCAGGTTGAATTCACGGAGGATGGAGGAGGTCAACCATCCCGCGTCCACCTTCTCCAATCTCTCTCTTTTCTTCTCCAGAGTCAGAACCACTCGTTTCCTCTTCTCAGGTGGCGGGGCCATCATCACACACACGAGTAAGAGGTAGCAGAGAGGAACAGCAGGGCCTGCAGCAGGTAGGGCACCACCACAAAAGCGAGCATGTGGGCAGCTATAGCGAAGAGCATGGAGTCACAACGGTAGGTAGGCGGGAAATGGGGAGGATGCAGGGGTGCTCTAGCAGACGTCGGAGGAACTACGCGCCAAAACACAGCTGTTTGTCACCGCGTGGCAAATTTAAAGTAGGGATGAACACCTTTTGTGTGTGTGTGTGTGTGTGTGTGCATGCGTGTCCGAGGACTTGAGCCCAAAATGTCCTTGACTTGGGGTGTCCAGGACTTGGGCATCTGGGTCTTAAAGGGATTATTGTATGTACAATTTTCCGACCATGATGTTTAACCCGTCCAGTCCCGACCGGTTTTTTACCCAGCCTACCCCCAGATCCTAACCAATTTTCGACTTTGTTTTTTGGCTGAAACCTTCGCTTTTGGTGAGAAACATAAAAAATTCATAGTGAAATCGCGATCCTGAGGTAAAAAAAATGTCGATACAGGTGTCACTCAACCTTACGTTTTCCTTCTTTTTCAGGGTACCTGGCTAAAGAATACAAACTATGGAAGGGTTAACTAATTCAAGCCACTTTAAATTACGTATTTATTTCATTTATTTGGTACGAATTTATGTGTAGTACAAGTCAATATTGGTTTTCACACAATAATATAGGCATTTATAAGCATTGTTCACTCACCCAGAACCTCAGTATATGGCACCTTCCGTTACGACATTACCACCTCATCACTTCTGTTTGTTTCTCCCTCTAGCTTCTTTGTTTCTTTGTCCTCCACCTCAGGAATCACTTTCACCGTGAATTTCATCATTGGAGAGACCATGGGGCAACATACCTTTACTGGCTGGGTTACTGCTAACAGGTGAATTGCCCAGTGTGGGGGGGAGGGAAGGGAAGGGGGGGTTAGGTGGGGCCAGGCAGTATCGCTGCTTGACAGCAGGTAGAGGAAGGTCTCCCACATGCCTACCAAAAATCACCTGCGAATGTTGAAAAATATGCACACAATGGGCCTTGCAATTGCGTGACGTTCGATGCACGTAGTTGGGTCTGTCCGCGGAAAAAAGTAGTGACGTGCATCGTACGTTGTTGGGACTCGGCGGGTTAAGAGGGTCACCCCACCCAAGCCAGATTAAAAATTCTCAGAAATAATGAAAGGAAGGCAGTTGTGGCTTTGTTATCTTACAGAGGTGGGCACCCAAATGAAAATTCAGTTCCAAAATCTGCAAACTCAAAAAATTGCCTGTTGCAGCTGCAAATCTGCAAAATTCTTGAAATTTGTAGGACTGCAAATTCAAAAATGCAAATGCAAACCATTTTTATCCCTTTCAGTACCACGGCATAAGCTTCATTTTATTGTGGATACCATTAGAGGATTATAGTACGTTTAGGATGATATTTTTCGTAATCAGGGGGTTAAAAATCATCTTTAGTTACTCATCCACTACAGTTGTATCTTCATTTACTCTATAAGTGACTTTATGAAGTTTAGAAATTGTCCAAGTAATGAATGGGATGTATAAAATTATAAATTAAAACTAAAATATATATTTCAATTATTATTATTAGTATAGTGTGTGAAACAAAGATGCAAGGGTGTGAAATGGAGGAGTGGGGGTGTGTGAAATGTGTAAGATCGGGTATCAGTGGGCGAGGAAGATGCAAGGAAGAGCTGCTCTGTTGATGAATGAGGTGTGACAGAGTGGAATGAGAGATTACAAATGTGTCAGCTCAAGATGTATGTATGTCAAGTTCAAGTTTGAGAAGGTGAAAAAGGCTGTGATTGTAGTGTATCCACTGTGTGAAGACAGAAGTGAGAAACAAAAGGTTTTAGGATGAGCCGGATGAAGCAGTGGGAAAAATGCCCAGAAGCAAATAAGTGATCATAATGGGTGATATGAATGGAAGAGTAGGCAATGGTCCAGAAGATAACATAATGGGTTGTCATGGAGTACCAGGAGAAAATGATAATGGGAAGTGACTGAAGGATATGTGTCAGGAAAGGAGGTTGTGCATTTGTAAATTGTATTTCAAACACAAAGATGCACATAAATATCCATGGTATAGTGGGAACAAGGATTGTGTTGAAAGAAGCCTGATTGATAACACGCTCGTAGAAAGGTTGATGCTGGGAATGGTTGCTGATATGAGGGCCGTGAGAGGACGACATGGAGGTCTGTCAGATCATATGATTGTGGTATGCAATATCAAGCTGGGAGAAGTGAGTTGGACCAGGAGAGGGAGGAGCAGTCAAAAAGACTGAAAGTCGAGAAGTTGAGGATAAAAAATATGGCAGATGAATACAGGACCAAAGTAGGGGAGGAGTTAGAATCAGTGAATTGGAATGAAATGGATCTGGACAGCCTGTGGAATGCATATAGGGATTGCTTAGTTGGGAATGCTAAAGCAGTGTGTGGTGTGGCAAGAGTAACAACAATGAAGAAAGGTACAGCATGATGGGATGAAGTGATTAAGAAAGCAGTGAAGGAAAAGAAGTGGCTTGAGTGGTTACAGGACAGGGGTTCAATTGAAATAAGAACTGAATATATTGAGAGGATGAAGCATGTAAAGACACTAGTGAAGAGGAAAGAGGAGGAGGTAAATGAAGACCTAGGAAGAAAAGTGAATGCAAACTACTCCAAAAATAGAAAGTTATTCTGGAAAGAGGTGCGGAAATGTGGAAATGACAGCGGAATGAAATGTGAAGGTGTGAAGGATGTAGGTGGCTGATTATTAACCCATGGGGATGAAGTAAGGATCAGATGGAAAGAATACTTTGAAAGCCTGATGAATGGGAATAGAGAGAGCAGAGCCACTGTAAACATGACTGATTTTGGAGGTGTACAGAGAAGGAATACAGTGCCAGGAAATGTGACACTCGCACTGGTGAAGAATGCTGTGAAGCGGCTGAAAAATGGGAAAGCAGCTGAGGTTGATGAGGTGTATGCAGAGATGATTAAGTATAGTGGAAAGAGTGGAATGAAGTGCTTGTTGGATATGTAAGAAGGCAGTATGAGAGAGTGAGAAGGTATGTGAGGATATGGTAGCCTGGAGGTGCTTAGGTTACTGCCATCCCCTTTCAGGGGGTTCCCAGGAGGGAGCAAAGTAACGGAGATGAATACGATGACAATGATGGGGATCGAGGTTCTACCTCCTACAAGGGAAGTATAGGAAACATATCATACAGCACTCAATATGAAGAAGCATTATGGCACAGACACCCAATGAGAAGTCATGCCTTGTGTCATTTTAAGAAAAGAAGTAATGTACCCTCTCCTCAGCTCTCTGAGCAAGGGATAAAGCCTTCCATTACCATTTAAAATGCCTGACTGGTATTACAAGAGGATAACAGCTGCTTACTCCCACTGCCAGCATCTTCACATGCAGTAAATTAAAAAATGTTTTTTGACTTCACAATACCCCTTTTCTTCTCTCCTTCATTCTGATGTACTCAGTAACCAAAACAAGTTTCTTAAAAAATATATATATACTCCAGTACACTATATCTATAGTAACTAAACTTTAATTCTGATTCACATTTGGTACCAAAAATAATATCTTCCCAGAAAATATATTTACCTGTAAATGGCTTTTTCTATGTTCTAATTCCCACATGGAAATATTGT
>JAGKTI010037062.1:0-10965 GCA_018397915.1 Birgus latro
ATTGGAAGGTGGAATTTTCCCAGTGCCATATCACAGCCGTAAGCTAAAACCCGCTGAGAGTAATTGGTGTTGCTATGTAGGAGGACTGCTGGGCCTTGATAGCAGGCTGTGAAGCCTATGCCCAGAGTCGGACACAAAAAAAAAAAAATTACAGTACTGCTCAGAAGGAACTCTTGGCCGTGGTTGATGGTGTTAAGAAATACTACTATTTTTTATATGGAGCACCATTCACTTTGGAAACCGATCATATGCTACTCATTAGTCTCAGCACAACTAAGACAGCTAATGCAAGACTGACACACTGGACACTGTATTTGCAGCAGTTTAACCTTGTTGTGAGATACATCAAGGGAAGCAACACTGTAGGTGCAGACCTGATGCCTCACCTGCTAACTGACAACTAACAGAGGGCAACTTTTGTACACTGGGTCCCATAAGACACGCATCCTCAGCGATTTGAGCAATCTAAGGACTAGCTTGGTTCCCAGTTAACAGTATACCGGTAAGTTCTGATGTCTCGCTCGTGGGTCTCATAGGACACATTATGTCCAGAGCTTGTACATACATAGAGTATGTGCCATTGGTTAAGGGGGAAGTTTGAGACCCCCACAGAGGCAATCCGAGGCTGTGTCAATTACCGTGTGGTGCATCTTGAGAATACATGCTATCCACATGAGTGTTCACACCCACGCTGGATGTTAAAATGTGACCTAAACAAGTTTGCATGGGAATTCTCAACTTACGGATATTAGTTGTAAGTGTAGAATCATAAAGGTAGGTATGCTTTAGGATGTCCAAGTGCATAGGAACAAATACCAGCGGACGCGTATGCACAGAGCCCCCGAGTTAATGGTCACTATTCTTACTTTCGACCTGTGGCAGGCTGTGTCACTGAGGGCCCTGTTAGTTAATCGGCACCCGTCGGGATCTTTTTAATGTACCAGGGGTCGATGCTACAGGGGGTAGATCAGCTGAAGTGAAGCTGGTCTTGCAGATGAGAGAAGAAGCTTATGTCTGATTGACTGCTGTCTCCCTCGAAAGCACCAGGCAAGGCTTTGGACCTCACCCCTTATATTCACACTGTGTCTATGCGTTAACCAGGGAACAGTTAATAGAGATATAGGTTTAACCAGTAAACTACAGGGGTCATGAGAGATTTGACAATCCAAGCACTATGTTTCCTGGTTAATAATCTGTCCAATAAGGAAATAATGGCGACCTCGAATGTATGAAGCTCTGGGTGTCAGTTGAATTTTCAGCTGAAGCACACATTTCATTGTGTATGCATTGACTACTAGGCAGAGGGTTATTGAAGTTTAATACAAATTGTTTGTCACACTGACACTATTGATGCTCCGTTTGATTGACTGCACAGGTACAGTTGGCAGGTGTAGCAGTTTTGCCATGCAGGTCAGCTGTTTGTCTCTGCCGCATGCTGTCGCCTCTTCTCTGCCCTCGTCGTCTCCATTTACTATTAATTTGTATTATACCATTTTACATAGGTACAGTTACATTATAACTGTCACATCTATTCCGTGTATCACATACACCACGCTACACAACAATTAGTTGTTGATGTAAATGTAGAATGTAGCAAACTTTCGCTCAGTTTGACCTGAGTACTGGACTTTTCACCTTCGTCACGGAGTTTTTTTCCCCTCAAACATGCTTCTATTAACATAAATACGAGGTTCTACGCTTAATGACTGATTTTCTCCTGTAGCAGGATAGCACACACATCAGTGTGAATCTTGTGTGACTGAGTTAGGATGTGTATATGTATGTACGAGTATATATTGTTAAATTTTTCAGAGAAAAATTTGATTTTAATGGGGCCTAATGTCATAAATTCGTGAGATTGTGTATTTATACAAATTCGTGACATTGTATTATTATTATTATTATTATTATTATTATTATTATTATGGGAACGCTTGAACAATGTTGAAACCCATAAAATTTTGCTCAGTCAGTTAATTACTCACATTTGCACTCAGATTTGAAATGAGTTTTCATAACATTCATCATTGCTTCATAAGTGACTGTCTTTATGCATAGACAGACCATTTCACTGAGCGATATTTTTGAGCAATTGTCGTTCCCACGCCTTGCCTCTTTAGCCGTTAAGCCACACCCATTTCTCGCGCCCCTGTGCCTGGCATGAGAGTCAGTCAGTCTTGGACCACCGCGGGCTGGAAAGGTGTTGTGAGCAGTGTTGAGAACTGGACCCCCATCGTAGTGGCTCCAAGTCTCCAACAGTTCAGCGATTCCCGTATCTTCCCACCGAGTTGGTGATCGGCAGTAGTGGATGTCAACAGCGAATTGCAGCGCCTCAAGAAGCAATCGACAGCGCCCAGCTTCTCGCAGTTATGGCCCCATTTCCTCCACTGATCAGTATTTTCGTTCTTTCGTTTTCTATGCTTAAGATTATTTAGCTGTTTGAGTGCGTGAGTGAATTTCCTTTGCTTTGATATTTTGAATTTGCTTGAGATTCTTTTAATGTAAATTTATTTTGTTGTAATTAATAAATTTACAGTTCTTTTTCTTTGTGCTCAGTTAAATGTAAGTCTTGTTTGATTTCACCACATTGTGCTAACTTTAGTTTGCTACTCCAAGTTTGCACATATCACGACTGGTATTTAGGCCAGTTCTTTGGCAGCTAGGAGTTAGCAACAGCAAAAACCTTTCCATTATTATTATTATTATTATTATTTATTATTGACTGTCAGGGGGTAAGTACAATCGCCCAAAAGTGATGACTCGCTTTCATTAAGTTTCAGACAAAACTCCCTGGGTCTGGCAACGTTCATTTAGGAGACGGAAACAGCCTTTCCCTGCCCTGCAAACATTATTTATGGTGTAAAAAAATTAATCTTGCGAAAATACTAGTTAAGTATAGCATTTTTTTTTTTTCCAATAGATCAAAACATAAATAGTGACATTGGCACGTTTTCACGACTCATGCAGCAGTTACCAGTGACGCGATTTTCTCGCTAAATTTAGAGATTTCAACAACAGTCTAGCTGGTATAAAATGATTACATTTCTCTAGCTTTTTTTTTTTTTTAGGTCTTGCCTTTTTTTTTTTTTTTTAGGTCTTGCACATTTTTTTCGTTAATTTCCCTCAGTCTGGCGGATTTTTACCGCATCTGAGACTAATTTAGCGGATTTCAATAATTTTTCCTTTGGCAACTGCACGGCAGGCCTTTCGTCAGTCATTACCGCACGAGGTGGGGGAGAGGTTGTCTTGACCTTTGTCACGGTTCCCCCCTCCCCCTTATTTTTAATATAATTCTTTTTGGTTTTAATTATCTTCATTGTCGCGCTCATGCTTTTGACTATCAACCTCTCCCTCTCTCCACTTCCCCCCTGTGGCAGCCCTATTGTTCTAAAGAATACATTTGAGAACGCCCGTGCTAAAGTCTGGCTTAACTTTGTGCATAATCAGTTGGCTACTTTTCATCATTTCATCTCAAGTACTGAGATGGAATATAAGCATTAATACGTCATGGTACAATATGTAGGCTAATAGACATAGGCACAATATGTAACTGCTAGGTACGATCGCCCAAAAAAGTGATGACCCGATTCCCAGTGCCTTTCGCTCGGAAAGTGGTATCTGGCAACTGTCACGGCCAAGTTGTATTTTCTATACTGCACACCGGAAAGAGCAGTATTTGGGTAAACAACACCAAAAAGTAATATACTAGTGTTTTTACCGTGTATATCTTGCATTACGGAAGAGGAAACCACAACACACTAAAGTTGAGGCTTAGCAGTACGAAAGAATGTGAAACGCACTCTCTATAGCTCAACGGTTTCAGGGTTAAAATGCGGAGAAACTCGTAATACTGATTTTCCATTCAAAATCAACAATACTGAAGGAAATATGTCCCATAAAATACAACCCGCAGATAATCGTAATGTCGAAATCATTAGTGCCATCAAACCTGAAAAATAAACATCTAAAGACATATTATTCTCCACATTTAATTCTCTATTCGGGATATTTACGCGGGTAAACCCGAAAGTGCTGGAAGCAAGATCGATCGTCAACAAGAAACTATAGCCTATCGGTGCAAGCAGATTATTGCTCTTTATTTAGCAAATATTCCAATAAGACAGATATAGTGGCACCTTAACATCAAGAAGACAGTTAACAGATAAATAAGCGATATAGAGAGGTAAAACAGGAAATTTGCTACTGGAGTCCCTCGTAGCACAAGACCAAGACAGACGGATTAATACATGTGCCCAAGAACAACCACTTACCACTTGTGTTGCTATCAAGAAAAAAATTAATCTGCCGGCATTCAGTGACGTGACGTTAGTGAAACCAGTGCTATCATAAGTGGAAAACTTGTCATTTTCATTCACACGAAATTCCAACATGTTATAAAACATGTAGGGCAGTTGCATGGAAGAACTAAAGAGGGAGAGGTTGATAGTCAAAAGCATAAGCGCGACAATGAAGATAATTAGAACCAAAAATAATTATATTAAAATAAGGGGGGGGAACCGTGACAAAGGTCGAGACAACCTCCCCCCCCCCCCCCCCCTTCGCGTGGTAATGCCTGACGGAGTCACGGAAGGCCTGCCGTGCACTGTTGCCAAAGGGAAAATTATTGAAATTCGCTAAATTAGTCTCAGAGGAGGCTTTTGGTAATAATCCGCCAGACTGACGGAAATTAACGAAAAAAATGGGCAAGACCTAAAAAAAGAAAAAAGAGCCAGAGAAATGTAATAATTTTATACCAGCTAGACTTCTTTTGTAATCTCTAAATTTAGCGGGAAAATCGCTTCATTGGTAACTGCTGGCATGAGTCGTGAAAACGTGCCAGATGTCACTATTTATTTTTTGATTGATCTATTAAAAAAAACACTAAACTAATATTTTTGCAAGATTTTTTTTTTTACACCATAAATAATGTTTGCAGGGCAGACAAAAACTGTTTCCGTCTCCTAAATGAACGTTGCCAGACCCTGGGAGTTTTGTCCGAAACTAAATGAAAGCGAGTCATGACTTCTTTGGGCGATCGTACATGACGTCTGATAGAGGAAGGGAGTGATAAACATCCCTTTACTTAATAATTATGACTGTTTTTAAGGTACTTATAGGGTTTAAGTGTAACAGTTTCCATAAAAATTATAAACTAAGAGTGTGATGTCTAATCTGCAGAATAAATCGCTAAGAAGTGTTATGAAAGAACCCGAAGCCATTTTGAATAATTATGAACCCTAGGTGTGAGTACACCGTAGTGTGTAACTGGCAGCATTGCCATTTTGGCGCGGAAATAGCAATTTCTAGCACGTTGAAATATCATTTAGCATATTTTAGATATACTTGTATATGAAAGTGCTGTCAGAGCGTTATCTTGTGCTATTATTTAAACTAATGTGTGTGTTTCAGTGGGCTGAATGTTTACAGAAGAATTCTATAGTACACGCCTTTTTATTACTTCTGAATTAGATGCAGTTGGTCTGAGGGTGCTTTGGAATATAACAATTGCAAGTTAAGGACGGACATAACAAACTATGAAACTTTTCCCAGGACAAAATGCAATAAGCTCGTAGCTACAGACGAAGTTCATTCATTTTATCCAGCGGAATTTTTAAATTTTGTTTTGTTGGTTATCTCCTTTTCCTTAATGGCTGTTATCAACAGACATACTATGGCTCATCATATTTTCCAGTAAATTACTTTTTGGATGGTACCATACTGTGGTGGTATTTCTTGCCATACCTTTACATTAATGGTTGAGAGATTGCCGATCTGTCCCTTATTACAGTAATGGAGTAGAATAATTGAATAAGAAAAAAAGCTAGTGCTACAATAGGCTGTGGTGCAGGCTCATCGGTGTTGATATGGGTAAAAGACAGGCCCCATAAAATGCCTGGCCCTAATTACAGATTATTTCCAATTAAGAAAAAAAAAAAACATAGTATGACAGAACATTAGAAGAAAACGACTTATAAGGGAGAACGGATACGAAAGGCTGGTACTCAGGAGCGAATAATCTATATACCTAGGCTGCTTCCCCCAAAGAAAGGTGGGTAACTGAGGTAGGAACGACACATTCTCAATTTATGCATCCACACAAACACATCGGATTTTATTATTCGGGAATAATATAAATTAAAATTCCCAAAGTGGCAGGTAGAAGCGCCCATCATCTACCCACTTTGTGTAGTGGTACGCTGTTTTTAGGGTAGCTCTGCACTGAGTGGCAAGCCAAATGATTTCCTGTAAACCAGGAAAGCATTTACAGCACTGGGTGGTAACCTTACAACCAACCAACGTGTGTTCCCTACGTGACAGCAAGTGTGTTGGCGGAGGGTTAGTGCCCCTCCCCGGAAAACAACTAAATAAAAATACGAACAAGAAGCCTTGGACCAGGACTGACCAAAAGGTGGCGACTAAGGATCGAACAAAGGACGTGGTACGGATAACTACATGGAATGTAAGAGGTGCAAATGATGCGGTGAAAGAAAGAAAGATTGTCCAGGTGCTTGAGGGTGCGAAAGTGGATGTATGTGGAGTAACTGAAACTGAATGTCGTAGTGAGAGTGTGAGAGAATGGGAGTATGGAAGGGGTATATGTGCGGGAGTAGGTGAGAATGAGAGGGCAAAAGGAATGTGCATTGTTGTGAGTAACAGATGAAGGGAGAATATAAGAGAGTATGGATCGGTTGGCCCAAGGATTGTGTGGGTAAGATTGAAAGTTGTACTACAAATATGGGCGATTGTGTGCGTGTATGCGCCAATGCAAGATCGTGCAAGCAGAGTGAGAGAGGAGTTCTGGGTAAATGTTGAAGCGTGCATGGGAAAGGTTGAAAGGAATGAGAGTGTTTTTGATTGGATAATGAATGGAAAAGTAGGAAATATGAAGGTGGATGGAGTAGATTGTGAGTGGGGTGTGCCTGCGGAGATGGATGAGAATGGCAGTGCTTTAGTGGACATTTGTGCCAGAAGGGGGTTGGTGATAGCCAATACCCTCTTCAGGCACAAAACGATCCATAGGTACACGTGGCAAGTGATGAGAAGGGTGGGTGATGAAGTGAATGAATGGAAGGCAATGACTGATTATGTGTGTGTGGATAAGAAGGTTGAGAAGGTGTGTAATGGATACAAGAGTATATAGAGGTTGGGAGAGTGGACTTTCTGACCTCCACCTCAAGTCCAAACAAAATTGAGAAATAGAAGAAGGGAAGGACAGGAGGAAACAGTGCATACAAGGAGGGTGGAAAGGTTACAAGAGGATGGAAAAAAGCAGAATACAAGAGAGAAGTGAGGAGCAATTGGGTAAATATGAATTAGAGCAGATGGGGGACGTGGAAGGTGTGTGCAAGATATTCACAGAAGAAATCTGTGCAGCATGTGAGGTGGTGTGTGGGGTGAAGAGAACATGAAAGAGGGTGCAGGGAACAGCTTGGTGGTATGAAGAGGTAAGAGAGGCTGTGGCACAAAATAAAGCATATAGTGAGTGGATGAGGAACAGGGGCGTGTAAGAAGAGAAACGGAAGAGAGTTATATGTAGAGAGGAGGAGAGAGGTGAAAAGATTTGTAAGTGAGAGTAAGAAGAGAGTGGATGAGGAATTTGGAAGGAATTTGAATGTAAAGTAGAGAGAATGTAAGCAAATGTTTTGGAAAAATTTTAAAGAGAGTTAGACAAGGTGCCAAAGAAGTTAGCTGGAGAGTGAAATATAAAAACGGTAGATTGCTAGTAGAGAAGGGAAATAATTTGAGCAGATGGTGAGAACGCTTTAAGAAATTGTTGAACACTGAGAATGAAAGTAATGCAAGTATCAGTGGATGGGGAATGGCTGGGAGAAGGAGGTATGTGAGAAGAGAGAAAGATGGAAGTAATGAAGAAAGTTAAAATGTGGAGAGCCCCAGGAGTGTGTGGTGAAATGCTGAAGCATGGGGGAGAGATAGTAGTAGAATGGATGAGGAAGATGTGCAGATTGGCCTGGGAGGAAGGTAGAGTCCCGAAGGGTTGGAAAAAGAAGTGTTGTAATCATAGGGGCATTTGTCTTCTTAGTGTAATAGGAAATATTTATGGTAGGATACTTATTGACAGAGTTAGGAATATAACAGGAATTGGTTGGAGAAGAACAGAGAGGAATTAGGAAGGGAAGAGGTTGTGTAGATCAGATATTCATTCTTAGATCTTTAGTGGAAGTTTCTAGAAAAGGGAAAGAAGTTGTATGCAGCCTTCATTGATTTGGAGAAAGCATATGACAGGATTTATAGACAAGGATTGTGGAACGTATTAAGAATATATGGAGTAGATGGGAAGTTGTTGAAGGCCGTGAAGAGTATGCATGAGGATGCAAAGGTGTCAGTGCTTGTGGACAGTGAACTGAATGAATTTTTCTGTTTGAAGGTTGGATTGAAACAAGGATGTGTCATGTCTCCACAGTTGTTCAGTCTGTATATGGTTGGGGTAACAAAAGAGATGCAGGGTAGGGCAGTGGATGTTGGAGCGGCCCTAGTAAGAGAGGCCAGTGTCTGGAAACTTCCTATACTGTTGTTTGCAGATGATATTGTGCTGTTAAGTGAAGACGATGGGGAGCTGCAATGCTTGGTGGATGAGTTAGGGAGAGTGTAAAAAACGGAATCTAAAGGTTAATGAAGGGAAGAGTAAATTTATGGTCTTCAAGAGTAGTGAAGTCAGTGAATGTACAGTGAGGCTGGATGCGGAGGAAATGGAAAATGTGAGTGCGTTTAAGGTAGTGTGATAAGTAAGGATGGAAGTTTAGAGGGTGACGTGCTTGAAAGGGTACAAGGAAGAAAGGTTGCTGGTTCCTTCAAAGCACTAATAAACAGGGAAGTTAGCATGGAAGTGCTAAAGCTACTACATGATAGTATTGTGAGACCAACTGTAACATATGGAAGTGAAGCTTGGACCTTGTTGGAGGGACAGAAGTCAAGAGTGAGAGCAATGGAAATGAGTTATTTGAGAGGAGCATGTGGAGTCATACGGAGAGGCAGACTGATAAAGAAGGAAGTGAAGGAGCGTTGTGGTGTAGATGTGGATGTGATAAGAAGCGTTAAGAGAAACACACTGAGGTGGTCTGGCCATGTGGAGGGGATGAAGGGTGAAAGGCTGACGAGGAGAGTGAATGTGAGTGAGGTGGAGGGAGGGAGAGGGATGTCAATAAAGATGTTAATAAATGTTTTTGAGTGGATGAGTAAATTGGGAGTGTGTCATCCTGTCTTGGATACCTCCCTTTCCTTGGGTGAAGCAGCCTAGGTATATAGATATATAGATAGATAGATTATTATTATTATTATTATTATTATTATTATTATTATTAAACTATGATGACACCTGCAAAGCAGGATGGTAACATTTTTGTCAGGTAGTCATATACCGGTGAAAGATTTTCGACCTCTTTCAATGTCCAGACGTTTGTTTGTTTGTCCACTAACTCCTCCTGGGCCATTTGATGGATGTCAGTGAAACGTCACAGGTGTATTTTAGCGGGTTGTAGGCATGGCGTGTAATGTTATTTTTCCCAAACAGCTGTAGTGATCCCACAAAGGATTACTACATTTCTTGCAATGTCTCTGCTGTTTCTAAAATTAGGACTTTGTCATCTGCGAATCTTAAATTATTAAACTTTTTTCCAGTCTAACTTCCTGAAAATGCTTTCTATAAGGCATACAGTGATATTGCTAATATAGTTGTTCAGGTTGAGTAATATCTCATTTTGATATACATTACTTGGAGCGTATTCTGTGTAGCAGTAACTTTTCAAGTCCGAATAAAGCGACTGTCAACCGTAGAAAAAAAAATTGTGAGAAGGCTGAGCAGTGCAGTGGGCTAAAAATAAAATGAAGGTTTGCAAAGGAAAATTTCAATTTCTTAAGAAATTGCCCTGATATATCTCATTTATTTACCCCCTACGTCTCAACCTTTTGAATGACACTGATTCACTGCAGCAAGTTTTATATGAAGATGTAAACCACAATCAGAGGCCAGTGTGTCGAGAGGTATGAGCTATCAGTGACGATCGCCACTCTCATTTGTATTTTTTTACTAATCTTTTTCCTGCAGCATATTTGGTAAGATTTCCAAATTAGTGCATCGTTATATATATGTATAATAACGGTGCAGAAGATATTGTTACAACCCATATAAGTGCTAACATTCGCCTTAAACATTGTGAGCCAGCACGAGCGACTGCTATCACAATTTCTGCGCCCGCCGTTGGGCGGTGCCACTTTTCCCGGGGTTACAATTTTCCCATCGAGACTCGCACAACTGTCCCCTCTTATCTTTCTCTATACTCTTTGCTTAACCCGCCGAGTCCCACCGACGTACGATGCACGTCGCTACTTTTTTCCGCGGACAGACCCAACGACGTGCATCATACGTCACTCAATTGGAAGGCCCATTGTGTGCACATTTTTCAACATTCGCGAGTGATTTTTGTCAGGCATAGGTGGGGGACCTTCCTCTACCTGCTGTCAAGCGGGGGTAGTGCCTGGCCCCACCTAACCCCCCCTCCCTCCTCTCCCCCCCCCCCTGGGGAATTCACCTGTTAGCTGTAACCTGGCCAGTAAAGTTATGTTGCCCCACGGTCTCTCCAATGACGAAATTCACATTGAAAGTGATTCCTGAGGTGGAGGACAAAGAAACAAAGAAGCTAGAGGTAGAAACAAACAGAAGTGGTGATGTAATGTCGTAAAGGAAGGTGCCATATACTGGGGTTTTGAGAGAGTGAACAATGCTAATAAACGCCTATATTTTTGTGTGAAATCAATATAGACTTGTAATAGACAAAAATTTGTACCCAAAAAATAAAATAAATACATAATTTAAAGTGGCTTGAATTAGTTAACCCTTCCATAGTTCGTTTTCTTTAGCCAGGTACCCTGAAAAAGAAGGAAAACGTAAGGTTGAGTGACACCTGTATCAACATTTCTAACTTCTAGATCGCGATTTCTCTATGAATT
>JAGKTI010037063.1:0-10964 GCA_018397915.1 Birgus latro
AAAAAAAAAAAAAGAGGAGGAGAAGGAGGAGGGAGTGGATGTGAAGGGAAATGAGCGACTGAGGGAGAACGAGTCAAGTCAAATATTTTGTTTAGCCAATTAACAATACAAGGTATACAGAAAGAAAATAATTATATAAATACGGCTGAGTCTTTTGAGAGTGGGCACTGTCCTTAAAGGCACCTGGTTATATGCAGCATTTATCAAAGCTACATATAAATGATACAGGCTAAATTATAACTGGAACATACTGAAGTATTTGTAGTAACAGTAGTAGTATCAGCAGTCAGTGGAGGTAGCGGTAATAGTAACAATGATGATAAGTATGACAATAATAATAATGATAGTAATAATAGTAATAATATGAATATGAATAATCTGAATAATCGTCCTAATAATAATAGTAATACTAGTAATAATAATAATAATAATAGTAATAACAATTATGATAAGAAAGATAATATTGATAGAGAAGAAAATTAGAAAGAAACTGATGTAATAATAACAAAAACAATAATGACAATTGTAATAATAATAATGATAAAGATAATAATAATAATAATAATAATAATAATAATAATAATAACGTCCTTCGCTAAATCCTAATAAGTAAGGATGCATAACAAGAAAATGAGTGGTAGATATTTTACAGTAATGACAATTGTAGCCTATTATCATTTGTTGTAAGATTAGTAATTCGACAATAAGTGTGATTTATAAGCAGACTTAAAAGCAGATAATTCACTTTTCCAATTTTTTGCTCCGCGATATGTAATTAAAGACTGGGATTAACTTGTTCTCATAAAGGGAATTTTAAGTTGTGTACTGTTTCTGAGATTATATGTCTCATTTGTATTAAACTGGAAATAGTTATTTTGTATTAAGTTATTAACTGATTTATATACGAATAAGGCTGAACAATAAAGGTCAATATCATTCAGTTTTAAGATCCCAAGTCTGTTAAACAGGGGAGCAGTGTGGTCATACTTCTGTAGGTGATCTATCGTTCTTATGACTCTCTTCTGAGCAATGAATAGACTATTTAAAGCAGACCTACCAGCACCTCCCCATGCAGTATTACAATAAAAAAAAGTAGTGGAAATATCAATGAATAATAAATAAGCTTTAAGGCTGAAGTTGTTAGCTTATCACGAATCAGATACATTACCCCACACTGTTTGCTTATTTTGGTTTTGAGATGGTGAATATGAAGGTGCCATGATAAACTTTCTTCAATTACGACACCCAGAAACTTAGTACTGCTCACTTGTTCAATCACCTGATCTCCGATTACAATGTTTGGTTGAATACTTATCCTCTTTTTCTTATGAAAAATAATGTAGTGAGTTTTACTTATATTAAGCGTGAGCTTATTACAGGAAATCCATTTACATATATTTGCTAAGCTATGATTTACGTTATCAGACAGTTCATGGAGATTGTGATGGCTAGCAAAGAAGGTACTATCATCGGCAAACAATAGATATTTCATGTGATGTCTTGAATTAACAATGTCATTTATATATATTAAGAATAGGAGTGGTCCTAAGACTGATCCCTGTGGAACTCCATACTCTATGGGCATATAACGGGACTGACATTGACGAAATTGAACAAATTGTTTACGGTTACCTAGATAAGAAGAAAACCAGTTATTTGCAGTACCTTTTATTCCATAATGCTGAAGTTTTTTAAATAAAATTTGATGGTTTACTTTGTCAAATGCCTTTGCCAGGTCCAAAAATACACCCATAGTAAATTTGTTTTCATCGAAAGAGTACAATACGTCTTTAGTAAATGATAAAAGAGCACTCTCAGTTGATAACTTTCCCATGAACCCGAATTGTGAGTCAGTTAAAATATCATTATCCGTACAAAACCTGACCAATCTACAATAAACTAGCTTCTCAGTGATCTTGCTAATTGCTGGCAGTATGGAGATAGGACGATAATTACGCAGGAGTTTTCGATCACCAGATATAAATATTGGTATAACTTTTGCTATTTTTAAAAAAATCTGGAATAATTCCTGTTGTAAAGAAAAGGTTGAAGAGAAAGACAAGTACGGGAGCCAAGATGTCACTAATCTCTTTAATAATAAATATAGGTATATCGGCATATGCCGCACCAGCATTCCTTAGACTTTTTATGGTGTTTGCAACCTCTAATTCCGTAGTTGGTAGCATATTAAAAACATGTTCTTGTCTGTTATGCAGAAAAGATTCATAATTAGATTGTGGGTCAGTAATTTGTTCAGTTAGGTTTTTGGCAACATTAGTGAAGTAATTATTAACATGTTCTGCGATTTCCTGAGGTTGATTTACTTCGTTATTGTGAACAGTGAAAACACAGTTTTTACTCTGGGATACATCGGATTTGTTTAGTATGGAGTTAATTGTATTCCACGTTCTCTTATTGTTTCCTGCATTTTCATTTAGTTTATTTTTGTGGTAGTTAGCCTTTGCTTTTTGTATTGTAGCTGTAACTTTATTACGTAACTTACGAAACGTCTCTCCGTATGTAGTAGGTTGTTTCGCATACTTTCTTTGAAGTTTGTTTCTTTCTTTGATCATTAGTTTTATTTCTGTCGTAATGTAAGGCTTGTCAATATGCTTAGCCAGTATCTTTCTTTGTTTAAATGGGACATGATTATAAAACATAGTAGAGAATATGAGACTAAAATTACTCTATCCTACTTGAGGGTTTTTAGCACAAAAAACAATATCCCATGATTCTTGATTTATCTTTCCTTTAAAAACACTAATATTACTTGCACTAAAATCCCTGTACTTTCCTATGATTTCTCCCTCATTTAACTTCTCTTCTGTTAATTTAAACATAGAGATAACAGGAAAATAGTCAGAGATGTTATTGAAAATTATGTTACTTATTATACAATTTTTGTAATTATTCGTCCATATGTGGTCTATAAGTGTGGCAGAAGTTAAAGTAACACGGGTTGGTTTGTTTATGGTATTGTAGAAATTATGCGAGTGACAGATGGATAAAAGGTCATTAATTCTCGGAGAACAGAGGAAAGGAATAGAATATAGAAGAAAGGGAGAAAAGCATGACGAATTGAAGGTGCATTGATAGAGGGGGGGAAAGGAAGTTAGACAATAATCAAGACGGAATGAATGAATGAGGAGAAGAATGATGAACAGAAGGAATGAACTCCACATTAGGAAAAGGTAAAAAGGGAGAAACAAATGGGCGACATGGGAAAGTGAAGAGAGAGAGATGGGAAAGGGGAGACGAGAAAGGCACGACAAGAATGAGTGTAAAAACGTGAGAGTGAGAGAGAGAGAGAGAGAGACTAGAATTTCATAGAATAAGATAAACACACACACACACACACACACACATACACACTGACAAACAAATCGGATTGAAATCCTTAATAAAATACCAGACCTCTTGGACACAATGCAAACGTGAAATTGAATAACCATAACACAATATGAGTTTAAAACATTAAGACACAACTCACAAAGGCAAATGCAAGGAGTATGAATGGAAGCGGTGGTGTAAAAAACGAAATTTTGAAAACACGGGCACGAGAATAGAATATGGAGAGAGAGAGAGAGAGAGAGAGAGAGAGAGAGAGAGAGAGAGAGAGAGAGAGAGAGAGAGAGAGAGAGAGAGAGCAAGGGAGGGGAAAAACAGATAAGAAAATTATGCTGAAAACCCATGTCATGTTATTCTGAAACCCTCTGTACTATTTCTCATTATCCTTTTCCTCTCTCCAGTCTTACTCCTAGTGTTCCTGTTCCTCCGTTTTTTTTTTCGCCTTTCTCACTGACATTCACGCATTTTTATTTAATTCTTCACTCTTCCTTTTCCACTTCTCTTTCTCTTTCTGCTTCTGTGCCGGTTTATTTTCCTTTCTCTTGTTTTTCCTTAGACTCTCCAACATCTATTTCATTTTCTTTGAGTTCTTCACTTTTCCTTTTCCTCTTATTCGTTTTTTCCTAGTTTCTTCTCCCATCTGACCTCACAATATATATTTCTTTTTCTTCGGTCTTCCTTTTCATCCTGTCTTCCCTCGTTTCTGGTGCCTCTTAATTTTTCTACCTCCTCTTATCCCTGTCATCACGAACCCCCTTTTTTATTATTCCTTTGATCATTCTTTTCTTCTTCTACTTCTTCTCCAACTCATATTCCTTTCCTTTCTATACTTCTTTCCCTTGTGTCGCCGTCTCGCCAGTCTTCTTTTCATTCTTCTTTTTACCTTTTTCTCCTCCCCGCCTCCCTCTCTCGTTCTTGTTTTTTATTTCTGTTTCATGCACTTATGACACCTCTTTCCTTACCACTCTCAGGTCCCTTTCATTTTCTCCCAGACGAATAAAATTGTCTGATGTTACCGATATGAGCGTACTTGAACCATCTCAGCCATTATTAACACGTATATCCCCATCATTATTTTTCTCCTCACAGTGTTATTTACCTCTTTTCATTTCTCTTCTTCTTTTTTCTCCTCCACTTCACCTTCAGCTGTATTATATTTTGTCCTCATCTTCGCGTAAACTTATTCCTTTCTTCTTCTTTTTCCTCTTGTTCCACTTCCGCCTCAGTCTCAGTTCTTTTCCTCGTCTTTGTTCCCTCATCCTCTTCTTTCCTTCCTCTCTCTTTCCCCTCTTCCCATTTCTTCCTCTTACTCCTCTTCCTTGCCTAGCACTTCTGTTTGCATTCTTCTTTTCTCTCTCAGTTCTTCCTTGCCCTAATTTTCCTGAACCCCCTCATTTCCTTTCTCTTCTTCCCCATCTCCTTTTTTCCACATCGCTTCTTCTCCATCCATTTTTTATTTCTTCTCCTCCTCCTCCTTTTTACCTTTGCTACTATTTTTCCTTAAAGTTTACTTCTCACTGTATCCCTCATTTAGGTATTAGCCCTGTATCCACACCCTCTTTTATCTTCCTCTTCCTTTGCTTATTTTTCTTCGTCTTCCTCCTCCTCCTCCACCTCCTCCTCCTCTTGTCCTTTAGCTCTGCACGTTCTTCCTCTCCTTTTCATTTTCCCTTCCTTCAGTTTTAACCACTTTTTTCTCGTTTTCACCCCCTTCCTCTTCCTCCTTCTCGCCATAGTGATGAGCTCAAGGCAGGATTTTGTTACCCCTGTGGGCATTACAGGGAGGGCAGCTTCAGTTTTCGCCTCTTTCTAATCTTCTCTTTTGCCCTTATTTCTCCATTTGTTCTCTCCTTTGCCTCTTTATCCTTTCTTTATTTTATTTTCTCTCAGATGGCTCGAATTCCTTTCTGTATCATCCCATTTGACCTTTTACTTTTACGAATATTCTTGGCTTATTATCTTTATCTGTCCTTATTTCTCTATTTGTATTTTTTCTTGCACCTCATTCATTCCTCTCGTTTAGTCCTCATTCCTTCGGTCGTTACCTCTTCTGGCACTCCGCAGATATTTTATCTCCGCCCATGACTTCCTAACTTTATCTCATTTGTCCTCTGTTTTTTCTTCACTAACGTGTATTAACGTTTCTTTTTTATTTCCCTTCATCTTTCTCATTAATGACCTCATCCAACATTTTTTATTTTCTTAATCACCTACTTAGATCCTTCTTCCTTCTTGTACGTCCTCACCTTATACTTCTTCATTTTCTCTGTTATCTTCAGTTATAGCTGCTATTCCTTCATGGATCTTGTCATTTGCATTTTCCAATTCCTTTGATAGGGTCTGGGCTGCTATTCCTTTAGCCAAGTGAGTCCTATACTCATTCTTTTCTCGTCAATTATAGTCTTTCACTTTCACCTTTATTTTGTCCCATTATTTTTCTCTTTACTTGTATTGCCACTCTTTCCTGTTACCATCACTTCATTTCAGTGATTTATATTGTCTTTTCAATGTCCTCTCTTCTTTTCTATACCCGTGTGATGGCGGCAATTACGTTTTTTACATTTTATTCTCTCTCTCTTTCTCTCTGTGGGTGGGTCGGTCGGTGGGTGGGTGGGTGGGCGTGGATGGGTGGGCGAGAACCAAGCAACTCAAAAAGTTTTCATCCAGTTTTTGCCAAAATTGTTGGAAGGATAAATGGTTACCCAAAACTTTCGAACTTTTTTTTTTTTTTTAAGGACAATAGGTCAGAGCTAAAGGTTAGAGGACTAGGCTCAACTTTGACTTGACAAAACCAACTTAAACAGTTTTTTCTCTGTTTAAACCAAGCTTGATGGAATGGATCAGGTTAAGGCCCAAATGAGTTAATTATGAGGACAGTCATTCAAAGGCGAAGGACACAGTGTAAAGGCAGAGTTCGACCCGTGTGTCCGCGTCCGACGAAAATACCTAAAATACTTTTGATCTGATTCGAACCAAACTTGGTGGAAGTGTTGAAGGTCAGCCAAAGGGCTGACCCATAGTCTTGAGAACAATAGTTGAAAGGCTAAGCTCATATGACAAGGTCAGCTAAAAATAGTTTCTTCCTTAGTTAGACCAAATTTCTATGGTAAGGGTCAAGGTAGAGCAAGGACGAGAGGATTCGATTTTGAGAGCAATCAGCAAAGGCCAACGTAACAGGGCAAAGCCATATGTTTAGCCCAACAACCAGTTGCTGAGCGCGCGGGTATTGCACGCTCTGAGTGCGACTTCTTGGTCATTTTGTCTTTCATTGGTTTCAACTGTGCACCTTTTTTTTCCCCTTTTTTCTCTCTTTTCTTGCTTCCCTCTTCAGGCCTAACCTTGTCTCCAATCCCCTTTATTCTCATCCTTCCTCACCCCAGACCAGTTTCCACTAACTTTGTTAATGTTCTGTCATTTCTTTTTCCCGCCCATGTCTTCCACTTTTCAGACGTCCTTCTCTTTCAGTTTTTATTTTCCTTTTTTCCCGTTGTTCATTCTTCGTCATTCTTTACCTTTGTTTGTTCTCTTTAACGATTTTTATCAATTCTCAGGGACTGTTTTTAGTTTATTTTTTCTTCTTTGCCATTGATTCTCCTGTGATTCTGATTTACGTCGGTATTTTTGTATTTTATCCTCCCCATTTGTTTTATCACAGTTCGGACTTACTCTTTTTGCATAAAAGTCCAACTTTTTTTTGCTTTACCCTTTACCCTCGTGATTTACCGTTCTGTTCTTTTGTGCTCCCATCATAGCCCTCCCTTACCCTCTCTTTTTTGCTGCTCTTTTCTCTTATGTTCTGTTTTCTTATAATTATTTCACTGTTCAGCTTGTAGCGTTTTCTTTATTTCCTTCTATATTATTGCCCCGTCGCAGGCATTTAATTTCAGTTATATTTTCTTATCTATTTTTATTTCGATCTCCTTGCTTTCATACTTTTATTCCTCTACCCTTTCTTCCACTCTACCTAAACATGTCCTGGTTTATGTCCTCCATCTACCTTTCCATCCCGCATCCATAGGGGTGGCCAATTGTTGTGCTTGTCCCGATGTCCCTCACTGACTCCTTTACACATTCACTCACATATTGCGTTAATGTACTTTAATGGAGAATGAGATCCGGGCCTCATCATTTTGCTCGTGGTATAACCTTCTCGCCTCACCTGGCCAAAATTCAGGCATGGAGAGATCCCTGAGGGTCGTTCCCCTAGGAGTTGGCGTACCATTAAGTACGTTCATTTTTTGTTTGTTATACGTAGGAAAACGAATTTTTTAACGCAATAGTAGAGCTTCACTCAAGCCAAGTAATAAGCATGGTGAGATCTCCGAGGCCCGTCCCCCACAACTATAAGGGGTGCGGCCCCCTCGGGTCTGAGACAAAGTCGGTATACAAGACCCATGTTTTTTAACCGAAGAACACAAATATTACATGTTGATAAATGTTCACCCCGGCCACGTTTTGGCAAGGATGGAACTATCAAGGGTCGCTCATCACGGGGAAGAGGGCGGCCCTCAAACTTTCTGGCAAAGCCAATGTGCTCGGCAAAATTTTTAATCCAGGAACAAAAGAAAAAAAAATGCATACTGGTACTCGTTTCTCCCGGCCACCTTTAAACAGGGTGAGATATTCGTTTACCACCCCCAAACTGAGGGGGGGTTGCCCCCAGAGGGGACAACACTATCAATTTTTCTGTTTGTCTGTCACTGTGTCTATTTATCAATCTATAAACAACAACAACAATAATAATAATAATAATAAATAATAATAACAATAACAATAATGATAATAATAATTGATGTCCCCATGGTTGTTCAATATATAGATGGATGGGGTGATGAGAGAAGTAAAAACACGTGTATTGGAGGGAGGGATGACGCTTGTAATGAATGGTGATGGATGGAGTATCTCAAATTTGTTGTCTGCTGATGATGGAATGCTGCCTGCAAATACTGGTCAAGAACTTGGTAGGCTAGTGCAGAGTTGTGCTGATGTCTGTGAGCGTTGTGCATTGAGAGTATATGTAGAAAAAACTAAATAATTGATGGTAATCGAGAGAGAAGGTAACTCCCAGTGTGATGTTACAGTGAATGAAGAAGAACTGGAATTTATGAGAGAGTTCAAATATCTAGGTACAGTGACAGAAAAGAGAAGAAAATGTGCAAAAGAAGTTGGAGTAGAGTGACACAAGGAAGGATAGTAGCTGGTGCTATGAAGGCCTTGATAAGAAACAGAGGCTTGAATGTTGCAGCTGTGCGAGGTTTACATGAAGGAGAATTAGTGCCAACCTTAACATATTGATGTCAGACTATGGTGTGGCATGAAAATGAAGTCAAGAGTAAAAGCAGTGAAGATGGGATTGCTGAGGAATGTATGTGGAGTACAGAGAGTGGATAGGATACGAGATAATGTGATTGTGAAAGATGTGGAGTGAGGAAGTCTGTGGACACCAGAATCGAAGAGTGAACTGAGATGGTGTGGTCATGTGGAGAGAATGGATAACATTATAGTGGTGAAAAAGGTATATCTGAGCGAGTATGAAAGAGGGAGAAGTGAGGTAGCCCAAGGAAAAGGTGGAGGG
Source organism: Birgus latro (assembly GCA_018397915.1). Lineage (NCBI taxonomy): Eukaryota > Metazoa > Arthropoda > Malacostraca > Decapoda > Coenobitidae > Birgus > Birgus latro. The sequence continues at coordinate 8,924 of JAGKTI010037063.1, forward strand.
ATATGTTGCATGAGTGTGCGAGGAAGAGAGATATGGAAGTCGGTGAGGCAAGGGGGACTGACAGGAGATCGAGCTGGCTGGATGAATGTTGTAAGAAGTGCGTGTTCAGGGATTTGGCATGCTTTTCTTTAACGTGACAGCGTTCGGACTGACTATAGAATACGTTTATGTGAAGCTACACAATGTGGCGAAGGTTTTGTCCTATCAAACAGAGCCAGGATTCCGGGGGCTTGAATGAAGAGTGAATAGGCAGGAGTTCATGGAGGTAAGACACTCGGAGTTCACTCGTCAGCCTCCTTCTCAAGTAGTAATTTCTTTCCCCTTAAAGTGTTATATGGTTGGATGTGGTTTGCAAAAATCTCATTTGTCTCGTTTAGTACCACGCTTTCTACAATCTTCCGCATTTACATTTCCACCTTCCTACCTTCTTTCATAACTACATGACTTTTCAATATTCACCACTTTAGATTGTCACTTTCCCATTTCCTTTCCTACATCCTTGTCCCCTTTCTTTCGCTAATCGTTTATGCCAGTTTCCATTTTCATTTCCTTTCTTTTGCTAATCCTTAATGCCTGTTTCCTTTTTTATTTCCATGTTTCTTTACTCCCTTACTTTTGCCCATCTCTTCATTTTCCTTTACTGAATCTATCATTCATTTAATCTTTCCTATCTTTGTTCCCATCTTATTACTTTTTTCCTCTATTACTTCATTTTTTTCTCGCTTTCCCCTTTTCTTCTTCCCTTCTTTCCTCATTTCCTATCCTTCCTACCCCTTCTCTTTCTTTGGGTGGCAAAACTGTTTTCGGAATAGTCGCTCTTGCCTTACAAATCTCTAGGGTTTCTTCCAAGGCATATTCAGCATATACGACGAGACCAGAACCTTTGACATTATCTACCTTGATTTTCAAAAATCCTTTGATAATGCTTCCCGTAAAAAAAAAAAAAAGTTTTACAAAAACTGAAAGTGCATGTGAGACAAAGTGTTCGGGTGGATCAAGACAGAGTCGTAGTAAATGGTACGGAATCAGACTGGAAAAATGTTTCAAATGGTGTGCCAGAGGGCTAAGTACTGGGTCCTATTCTGTTTTTAATACGAGTAAATGATAGAGACGACGGTTTACTCGTATTTCGTAAAATATCAAACTTTACTGATAATACTAAATTTGAAAACAGAACAGACACATCATTACAAAGGCATGCAATTCAGAGTGTCCTCGATTCATTGTTTCCTTGGGTCCAAACAGTGCAAATACCTTTTGATCTTAGAAGCAAAGTGCTAAATACTTCGATAAGAAACGAAAAGGGCAGTTACATAATGAACAATATTTAAGTAGAAAATGTCCGTCATGAAAAGACTTACTATTTATGGTACAAGAATATCTTAACCCAAGCAAGCAGTGTATGAAGGCTGTTATTAAAACAAACAAACTAATCAGATTTATTGATAGAGCATTTGAATATAAATCAGAAAACATTCTCACCTTGTATAATTCTCTAGTGCACACACACTTGGGATATTGTGTCCCTTTTTTGGTCCCGGTACTACAAAACATGTGTAGAGAAACTTGAGTACAACGAAGGGTAACCATGATTATAATAAGACCGAGAAATAAGCCATACATAGATCGTTTAGAAGCCGTGAGTCTCTTTACTTAAAATTAGCGAAGGTTACATGGAGATTTAAGTATTCAAAATACTCAAAGGACACGACATTATGGCTATTGCTAAACACTTTGCAGTTGACAGCTCAAATTGTACGAGTATTCTAGGTAATGAACAAAAAAAGTGCTCAAATTGTACTCAAGGTAATGAACATTAAAGTTTTGGCAAAAGTTTCAGTTACACACGAAGCTAAGCATTTCTTCTTTAACAAAGTAAAATATATATGGAACATGTTTCCCTCAGAGTAGTAACCTCTAATACTGTTCAAACCTTTAAAAATCGCTTGGATAAATTACCACTGTCTAAGTATGTTCACTCTTGAATAATACATTTTTGTGGTGTATTTACACACACACACAATATATATATATTTATATT
>JAGKTI010037064.1:0-10964 GCA_018397915.1 Birgus latro
TTACTTCCAAACTGTAAGGGGAACTGATCTCTTTTTCCTAAACAAAACTTCACTTAATTATCAAGTGGCTACCTCACTGACTCAACAAATGCATTCTTAATCTAATGTTAAACACTTCGGACAGGTTCTAATGACACCCACACACCCACTAACATGCACACAAATCAACAGACACACACACACACAGGCACATGTTATGAAGGCCAGTATAAATTACTGTAACTAAATAAATACTGTAGTATCATTTTTTTCTTCAAAATAAAACTCATTACTGGTAAGGGCACCATACTGTAACACCATACTGGCAATAACTTTGGTACTGGTAGTACTGACTATCTTCTTACAGATCTATATCAAATATTATTATCATTACTTAGGCCAAAGGTTCACATCTACATAAAAAATCAACCTTTTCTTGCAATCAAGTGTTGGTTCTGGTAACACCTTCAGTATGTCCTCTTTGTCTATGTCACTGCTGTCATCAACCACTGGGTATACAAATGTGTAAGGCGTACCATGAATGTGTTTGAGAAACCTGACATGTAATTCTGGTTTTACCCTAACAATGGTAGCAATATAATGCCTGTATCTGTCTCTCCTATCAAAGGGAACCCTCATAACTACCCAATTTGAGGTAATAACTTTATCTCCAATAGGAATATTATTTGGCTTAAGTAATTTATCTGTCCAAAGTTGGGATTTTTTTCTGAAAAATACAGAGATATTCATTAAAACAGTCATAGCAAGATTATGCATGATTATATTTTAAAATAGTTTACTGCCCAGTACTTACAACACTTTTCCACATATAATCGTACTAATCATGTTCTTACAATTGAAACTGTTTGTCTGTGTGAACAAAGTTTTGAAGGGTTAAAAATGTCGATTTTTTTCCAATTTGATTTGTAAATTTTTTTCACTCACACATACTCAAGCTAGTTTAATAGGACTTATACATAATAATCTTTGAAGATTACCCTACCTACCCATATCATTATTATTGCAAATATCGCACTCTCTTCCAATAAACTTGAATTATTACATATTTTCGCAAGATGTCCGAAGTTTGGGTGCTGTCCGAAGTGATAGTGTTTTACGGTAACTTCTTCCTTGGCCCATGGCCCACCCTTTTACAAAATATCATCAAAATCTATTCGTAACTTTTTGAGTAATCCTGCTAGCAGAAAGACAGACAAACAGACAAACCAACCAACGCGGGGGAAAACATAACCTCTTTGGCAATAAAACATACACATACTCATACAATATATATATAAAGAGACACACACACACACACATACATTGTGTATAAAAAGGCACACACACACATACATTATGTATAAAAAAGACAGACAGACAGACACACACACACACACACAATCATATTAGATAACCGTCTATTCATTTTCAAAGGCTTTCTATATACTTAAAAGTGTCAGCCTTGTTCACTTGATTTTGGATCTCCATGCTACAGAATCTGTCATTACTATTACACAAAACTGCACTTTCTGCCACCCTGTGCAGATGTTTTCAGGGACATAACCCTTATACTGGCACAAGGTTCACTGTACATATTTATGGTCACTATTTTTGATTAACATGTCATATTGTTCTGGCTACCAATGGATGATAAAATTTAGCTAAGAAGCAGAATCTCAGACTGGGGTGGTAAGAAATAATTTCTGTAAACCCTTTCTGTATGATGAGACCTTCTTAATAATATTCTGGCTACTGTCAGGTTACTGTACTCAGCTTATGAGATATCTTTGAGACTTGAATGGAGTTAACTATGAATGCTGTATTTGGACTGATAGGTATTTAATCTTCAGTTACTACTGTACTGCTGTTGCACTTGTACAATTTAGTCAGGAAGCACTTTTATTTATTTATTCATATATTATTACTGGGAAATATAAGACAAAGATTCTGTCAGACATTTGACTGAAATAAATGGACCTATGCATTTTAGACTGTAATATCTAGATTTTATGCTTCCCTCACCCCCTTCTAAGTCTCTTCCTTATGTTCTACATTTTGATATTGGCAAAGCTGTAAGAGCCAATCCCATATTACCTTCTTCAAGGTGTAAGAGTTTGAGGCCAGGTCACCATAGTTTTGTACTGTACTAATATTGGGTAAACGATCAGCCTACTTCTTCCCTTGATGGCATTACATGATTGAAAAGCCTCCAAGCATCTTAGGAGTCAAATCCATGTGCATGAAAGAACACTTACTCCACCTGATGCAATCTAACCATTAAACCACTAGGCACCCAAAATTTCTCTGTCCAGTTTGAAAAAAGTTCATTTACCTGGGAATACTGTAATAACTTTATAAGCACAGTAATACTTACTTAACCTGGTCAATGAAACTTTCTTCCTGTTTGTTCAAATCCTCACGAAGCTGCTGACAAGTTTCATTCTGTTGGATTTCTTTCGCATGCAGCTGTTCATCGTGTTCTTTCACGTAGGTGTTATGTGCCTCCTTTACCATCTCCAGCAATTTCTGCAGTTGCTGGCACTTTGACCTGACAACAGATTTGAACCTTCTGCTTAGGCTGTTTCTATTTAATCTTAGGGAAATAATGGAAAATAGCTAAAGGTACAGTAAATGCAAAAATAATTGTCTATAATGAAGTTTCTGTACATTACAGAGGAAGCTGAATCTATAAACAAGTCCTGAATTACATTTTGAGAAGTATAGACCTAATGTACAAAAGATCATGTATGAGTGATAAGACAGACCTAATGTACAAAAGATCATGTATGAATGATAAGACTGTTCTTGAATTTATCAACTCTGTTGTCACATTTTGTGCATGAGAGAAAACCTTCTAGGCTTGAGACTACAGACACTAGTTCTCTCAAAATAGTTAGAGGGATAAACAGGATGGACAAGAACTCTGGAATGGAAGAAGGTGGGGCAGGAGTACATGGTGGCAGTGATGAATGGAAAAAGATTAATATGCTAAGATGCTATGAACATATTCTACGAATACCCAATATATATAAGACTGAGTATTGAGGAAAGTCTTAAAGTAAAATTCAAGGTACTGAGACACTCTATTCCCCATTTATTTTGCACACTAACCCCAATTTTCTTTTACTGCACCAAAATACTAACTCACTCACCAATTTCAATCTCTCTCTCCACTAAGTAGTACATCACACAGAGAGTTACCCCCTTAAAAACAATCATTTTATTTTTATCTACATTTACCTTAAAACCATCCATGCAGAAGCATTTACAAAATTATCTCTGAACCAGTCTGCAAAAATCTTATTCAATATTAGCAACACAGTGTCATCTGCATAAACAGATATGAGATTTTTCATCCTTCACCTTCAATCATAATTCCCACCTCTCTCTCCACAACTTAAGCTTTAACCTCTCTCTTACCCTTAACCCTATGAATATGGATGAAATAGCCATGAAGATATCCTACATCCTTGTCTCACTTCATCAAGGATATTAAACCATTCACAAACCCTATACATGGTTCAGTATCATAATATAAACTCTGAACAACATTCACTTCCTTTGTACCCAAACCATACATAAGAAAAGCAAGACAGTAGGATGATGGCTACATGCTTAGCATCATTAGCTCAAGCAAGTATAGCAACTGGACTCAATGCAGTTTTCAAATATTTTTACCTTAATGAATGATTCTCCTCCTCTAAACTTGACATCACCACACTGCTCTCTTCTATTTGCTGTTCCTTAGCCTTCAGAATCTTTTGATACTCACAGCTTTTCCTCAGCAAGTTGTCCTAGGAAAGAAAAGTTTATGGTAGCAAATGCTTCGACGAAGTTTCAACAATTTATTTTTATGCAAAACAAAACCAGAGGATGAATCATGCAAAACTTCTTTTCAAATACATTACACACTTATTTCTGCAACTGTAGTTGGGAATGCCAATCATTTACTGTAAAAGTCCTCTCATTCGGCATCTGGTCTTAGGGCATTTTTCATAAATAGTCCCATTACGAAAGTTCTCTACTCTTCTGGCACATATGCTGAGCCGATCGGCCAATTTGGCACTGTTGATGCTAGATCTAGGGCTTTTCATAATAACTCAGCACCAATAAATATTATATTATCTTCTATATCTAGTGCATTTTGAAATCCAATTTAGCGTGAAAGTTTGAACAGTTCACCTATAGCTTAATAAGTTTTAACCTGCACCACGCCGGTGACGTACGTGTACGTCGGCCCCTACATGCGCGGACAGTGGTAGTGACGTATGTGTATGTTGGCGATTTGATATACAGTAAGACCTCACTATAACGGACTAATTGGGGCTCAAGCCAGTCCGAAATATGCGATTTTCCGATAAAAGCGACATCCGGACTTACCCCTGCTAATCTGGACTTTTTCCGATATATCAGACATTAGTCCGGATTGCATCGGTAGTTTTCACCACCATTGCAGTATTGTACTGTGTTATACCTTCAATACATTAATCAAATGGCATAATAATACTGTACTGTGGACTGAAAAACATGTCTTTTACGTAAATTGTCTTATTGTGGTGAATATAGCTGAAGTTGTCAGGCAGTCCGGACTGCTTTCTGGCTATATCGGACTTTTTCCGATATATAGGAGTTTAGTCCGGTAGCTCCTCGAGCCCGATAAAATATATCGAGGTTTTACTGTATTTGCCAAAATTCGAAAATTCAAATTAGGCGCCAAAAAATCGGCTGGGATATTCCTGCGCCTCTCTAGGCCTCACCCGCTGGGCATGAGTCCTATGTACCCAACAAGAGTATCCTTGGCTTGAACTGCATAGTTACTGAAGAAGAAAATGCAGGCCTTCTGCCTCCTCTCGCTCTGTGGCGGCAGAGGGCGGTGAACTCTATGGGCGTTACTCCAAAGTTTTCAGCCGCCTGGTCAGGGAGAATCGACCTCAAAATCGATGTAAATGGCCTCTGAGAGTACTTTTATGGTTGTCATCCATGTTTTCTCATCATTTCTAACCTTTAAAAAAAAAAAAAAAAGGTGGGGGAGGGGGGGTTGGGGGGATTGGCCAGTACAACAGCTTCATGAGGGTCCAAAGTCTGCTGGCATGCGGCAGGTTAAAATTGAGCTTAGTGCTTTTGAGGATTTCTGCTTGCCAACACTGCAAGTGCTGTTGGTCATCATGACTTGTGAGTGGGACCTTTCAGAAGTTTGGAAACTTTGTCATGCAATTTTATGGTCATCCTCTCATTCTTGTGTTGCACTATGGACTCTACTAGTGGAAAGCCTACCAGTGTTGTGAAAAAAATGCAATTATAAGATGCTGACTATCACCAAGAAGACTGAATTATTGAAAAAACTGGAGGCAAGTGTTCCTAGGAAAATAATAATGGAAGATTTCGGTGTGAGCTTTTCCACTACATACGACCTTAAGAAACAGAAGGCCAATTTAGTGCTTAGGGTTGACCAATAATACTTGCTAGGCACTGTGATTGCATTGAGGTGACCGACTATGATTGCTAGAAACTTTTTGGCAGATTTTCCCAGTCATTTGGCAGTTACTGCTCTTTCGCCACCTGTTTGGTCCTGAAGATGCCGAATGAAAGGACTTTTACTGTATGTGGATTGAGCCTGTGTAGGTTTATATCCAAGGGGTGGCTGGGGTTTATTACTCATGTAATGCCACTCTGGGATGAGTGAGGCTGGTCATTCTCATCTTAAATGTCTGGACCGACTTGCTTAACCCCAGGCTCCTACGCTCCTCATGGGAGGCAACACAGGATTGGATGATGGATGGATGGATGGATTTGGCAGTGTTTTCCAGTCATTCAGCCATATTCTGACATCAAAATGTACATAGGAGTATCCAATATAATTTGCAACAAAGAAAACCATGCAAAAAAAACACTGAAAACCAAAAAATACCCACCTAAACACTACTGTATGTACAGTACCCCTCCTTATTTTGGCAGTGTTTTCAAGTCATTCTGCCACATTTTGACATCAAAATATACACAGGATTAACCAAAATAATTTGTAACACCAAGAACACCATGAAAAAAAAAATGAAAGCAAAAAAACACCTTATCTAAACACTATGTACAGTACCCCTCCTATTACTGGCACTGTTTTCAGGTAATTCTGCCATACTGTGACATCAAAACATATATACAGGATTATCCTAAATAAATTTTAGCAACAAGGAAACTATGAAAGAAACCTAAAGTTACCTGTCGAAAAACATTCGGTTGGGGTACTTACCACCCAGTGCACCACAGACAGGCTTCTTAACCCGCACACCTCTAGCAGGTGTACAGTTGTCCCATGTGGTCTAGTGGCAAACATCTGTGCCTAGCAAATGGCCAAAGACTTTTCCACCACCATCTGCTGGAGGTGGGTGGTGACTGGTGATGTACGGTGTGGTGATGGTGGACTACCCACCTCAGGAGACTCTGAAGACAGCCACAAACTTACGTCCAACGCAGACTCAACAGCTGTCGATGTGCTTGGTTGCAGGTCTGATGGTGAAGACGGGAAATGAGCTGGTGGTGGTGATGAGCATGGGCTGGCACTCGTGGGGGTCGCCGACTTGAAGAAGGAGTCAATCCTGGCCTGACAAAAGGACCAACGATTCTGCTGGAGGATGACAGCGTCCCGGACTACCTGCAGCTCCATCGCCAGGTGAAGCGTTACCAACACCCTGTCACAATACGGGTGCTTGGCATACTCCAGCACCCCCTCCAGGTAACCATGGAGGACACTGAGACGAGGGATTGAAGGAGTTGCGTAGGGCTGCGATTCAGGGTCCTCATCCTCGTTGGTATCGCTGTCCTCTTCCGTGATCGGAGAGGTAGCAGCGGCGATCTCCTCATCAGACATGGTCTGATAACCAGGATCGCCGCTATTGTCGTCCAGCCAATCCCTCACGACGTCGACGTCCACTTGCTCTCCTGCTGTTTGAAGGTGACTGGAAATCATCCACATCAAACCTCTCAAAGTCGTGCTCAGCTTTGATTCTTTCCAGGAGACGAGACCAACTGCTTTTAAGGGTTTTCATGGAGACTTCTGCACGTTCGCCCAGTTAAACACTACTGACTTCAGGTCATAACGCTGAAGATTCTGCAAGGTCTGCTCCCCACGTGTGTCCACCATGTCCTCGTCCTCCAGCACCATCATCACCTTGTTCAGGAACCTCCTGAGGCACAGTCTCTTGGAAGCCAAGATAACACCCTGCTCCATTAGTTGAATCAGAGCAGTTGTATTAGGTGGCAGAAACATGCACATATTCCACCCATCATAAGCAACCAAATCCTTCTCAGACGGATGCGTGGGGGCATTGTCCAGGAGCAGGAGTGCCTTCACCTGGTTGCGAGCGATACCAAGGACCTCCGTCTGATAACAGATAACCTCCTTGACGAAATGTCTGTGGAACCAATCTCTGAAGATCTTATGGTAAACCAGGCCTTCACAGAATGGTACCACACAACAGACAGGCTATCCGTCAACCCACGGAGACAATGTGGTTGTTTTGCATGCCCAACAACAACGGGTTTGAGGCGGTGTGTCCCGTTGTCATTGGCACAGCACAAAACATAGACACGTTGTTTGGACAACTTCCGACCAGGCACAGTCTTCTCCCTTTCCTCAGCTAGGGTGCTGGTGGGCAAGGAGCGGTAGAACAGACCAGTTTCGTCAGTGTTATAGACTTGATGAAGGGTAAGGCCCACATCCTTGATCAGACACTGCACTTCCTGGCAAAACGGGTCTACCTCCTCCACTGCTGCATCCAAGGCCTCGCCATATGCCTTACGGCCAGTAAGTCCATGGTGAAGCTTGAAATGAAAGAGCCATCCCTCGGACGCCTTGAAGCTGTGCACGTTGTGCAGGCGTGCAAACTTCTCGGCAGCAGCCTTCACCTCAGTCCCACGCACCAGCACACCGGCACCACGCTGCTGACAAAACCATATCAATGGCAATCGGTCGATAATGGCGTGCCGGGCCTCGGTCATTACCTTTATGTTGCCCCGACGTGTGCTTTCGGCGAAGTCCTGTCCGTACTGTTGAAGCTTGTCCCGTGACTTCTTGATATCAAACAATGTTGAATGGACTAGATCACATTCGCGAAGAATGCGTCCTGTGGTCCAGCCTGCATCAACCTTACCCAATATCTCTCATTTCTTCTCCAGAGTCAGAACCTTCTTCTTCTGCTTCTCAGGTGGTGGTGTGGCCATCACCACACACATGAGAATACAGCATAGGAAGGCCACAACCTGAAGAAGGTAGGGAACCACCACAGATGCATTCACAGCAATTGCTGCAAGCAAGTCACTCTGGTGAGACAAAGGTGGGAACTGAGGTATGAGCTTGTGTTGGCCAGCAAGCAGTCCAGCGCTGCCATATCATACCCAACGGCTGCGTCCGAGCACATAGGAAACAAAACGAGGCAAACTGACATCTGCATATAAGATTCAATTCCACTTGCCCAGGCAAGTGTTAGTACGTGATGGCAACAGCAGATGACCAGTACATCACTGCCTCCGACAGTGTATGACTAATGTGGCCTGTCAGGCGTCTCTGACCATTCGGTAGGGAAGCGGACAGGCGCGCATGGTGGGGGTTTTCGCACTAATCCTGGAGGCTGGGGGACTCCCACAATTTGGTGTACAGGCAGACGGGTGGTTTTCTTGTACATTTACTCGTGGCTTGTGGTCTGGGTTACACACGTGGTGGCCACCGGTACCCCTCAGCCAGGAACATCGCTTGCCTCGCCCTTTCAAAAATAACTATAGGATTATCTCGAAAATATGCTCAATGTGTTTCCCAGGCAAAATTACATATGATATCCTAACCTAACCTAATCTATCCCATTAGGGCTGCTTAGCTAAGGTGGCCGACTGTGATACTGAAACGAATACCAATACCGAATAGAAGTGTACTGTACTGTACATACATACAAACAGTACTGTATTGTGTACAGTACTATCAAATGCATTGCAACTGATATTACTGTACTGATACTGTAATCATATCGTGTGAAGGAACCTCTCTCTCTCTCTTTCTGTGTGTCTCCTGGTGGCCACGTGACTTTTGACATTTGGTAGAGAGGCAGACAGCCACTGTCACTGAAAATGTACTTGTGGCTAGAGGCCTGTGTTCGATGGTGGTGGCAGTTGGGCAAGACTTAGCCCTGTGGCCGCGCGACATTCGACGTTCAGTAGAGAGGAAAACAGCCATTATCGCCGAACATGTACTTGTGGCATGCGGTCTGGTTTACAATCTCAGTGGCCGTTTGGAAAGACTTAGCCAGGTGGCTGCAGGATACTGGACATTCGGTGGGGATGCGTACGTACATTTTGACACCATTTGCAGGTGACAATCATATTACTCAGGTGCAGGAAGTTCATTGGGAGTGATTGGACAAGTGCGCAACTTTGACCATTCAGTACACGGGAAGATGAACATTTTAGCTCTGGTTGTAGGCTATGGAATACTTCCAGCTCATGGCTCGAGCCCGGTGGCCACGATACAGAATATTTGGCAGTGTTACTTGGCTGGCTGAAGTTCTCGGGCACTTCTACATCAGGATAATAGCAAGTAAATTCGGATAATGGTTTAACAGAGCCAAGGTCCAGCGCCCAGAAAATGAACACATCCAGATAATTGAGGAACTCACAATACATACCCCCCCCCGGGGGTAGGGGGTTTTCAAGAATTCTCCCCCAGTATCCCTGCTTGTCGTAAGAGGCGACTAAAAGGGTCGGCGGTGGGTTAGTGCCCCACCCCGTAAAAACAACTAACTAAATATACGAACAGGAAGCCTCGGACCAGGACTGACCAAAAGTTGACGACAAAGGAACAGAAAAAGGATGAGATAAAGATTGCGACCTGGAATGTGAGGGGTATGAATGATGAGGTGAAAGAGAGATTGTACAGGTGCTTGAGAGTGCGAAAGTGGATATATGTGGAATAACTGAAACTAAATGGCGAGGTGAGAGTGTGAGAGAATGGGAATATGGGTGGGGTATATGCGCAGGAGTGGGTGAGAATGAGAGGGCGAAAGAGGGAGTGTGTATTGTTGTGAGCAACAGGTGGAAGGAGAATGTAAGAGAGTATGGATCAGTTGGGTCAAGGATTGTGTGGGTAAAAGTGAAAGTTGGACTACAAATGTGGGCAATTGTGTGCGTGTATGTGCCAACGCAAGATCGTGTAAGTAGAGTGAGAGAAGAGTTTTGGACAAATGTGGAAGCCTGCTTGGAAAAGTTTGAAAGGAATGAGAGAGTGTTTCTGATTGGAGATATGAATGGAAAAGTAGGGAATGAGAAGGTGGATGGAGTGGTTGGTGAGTGGGGTGTGCCTGCTGAGATGGATGAGAATGGCAGTGCTTTAGTGGACATTTGTGCTGGGAGGGGGATGGTGGTAGTTAATACCCTCTTCAGGCACAAAATGATCCATAGGTATACATGGCGAGTGGTGAGAAGAGAGGACNTGAACGGAAGGCAATGATTGACTATGTGTGTGTGGATGAAAGGATGAGAAGATGTATAATGGATGCAAGAGTATATAGAGGTTGGGGGAGTGGACTTTCTGACCACCACTTGGTGGTGGCCAGAATCAGAGTCCAAACAAGATGGAGGAAGAGAAGAAGGGAAAGACAGGAGGAAGTAAGTGTTACAAGGAGGGTAGAAAAGTTACAAGAGGATGGAATAAAGGCTGAATATAGAAGGGAAGTGGAGGAGCGATTGGGTAAATATAGATTGGAGCAGATGGGGGACGTGGAGGGTGTGTGCAAGGTATTCACAGAAGAAATCTGTGCAGCATGTGAGGTGGTGTGTGGGGTGAAGAGAAGACGAAAGGGGGTTCAGGGAACAGCATGGTGGACTGAAGAGGTGAAAGAGGCTGTGGCACAAAAGAAGAAAGCATATAATGAGTGGATGAGGAACAGGGGTGACGAAGAAGCTGAAAGACGGACGAGAGAGTTATATGTAGTGAGGAGGAGAGAGGT
>JAGKTI010037065.1:0-10963 GCA_018397915.1 Birgus latro
GTGGAGATTGTCCCTGATAGCAACAGCATTCGTAATCAGAGTTCTTGATGCTTCCTCTATGATTCTGTTGTAGTCCTCCTAGGCGCCGCAGACCTTGGACGATCTAGCAAATTACCTTCTGCTCTCCACATTCTCCACCATTTGTCAACAGTTGTATGAGACACATCTAGTTCGTGAGATATTTCAGTAGTGTAGTGTCCTGCTTCCTTCATTCCAATTATCTGTCCTCGGTGGGCTATCTTATCGTGGATTTGGGCCATGATCTTTGAGCTTGTGACTAAGTGAGGTTCAACGGGGTTCTGATTAAGTTCGTAGCATCCATTATAACTACACCTCAGTATGGGGTTATGGTAGTGTTCACCGACTCACGATGCATGCATGGAACAAATATTTACTCAGATCGCTGCATCAACTTTGGAGAAAGGAGTAGGATAACACGAGTGACGTCATACCAAAAATTATGGCTTTAGGAATATGAATACAAGAACATTCAGTCCATAGTGGTGGATATACTGGGTTATTGCCGTGAATAGAATAAAAGAATGCAGGCAGAGTGGAAGGTAAAGAAAGTAGTCGAGAAAGAGAGAGAGTGAGGGAGGGAATGGGGGAGGGAGGGAGAGAGAGAGTTGGGGGGTGGGAGGGACACCATGAGGGAGGAAGGTTAGAGAAGGGGAAGGAGGTTGCAGTTTCATTATTCTGAAACAGGAAATGAATTTCTCACACGTCATTTTATAAGTTCTGACGGCTTCTGCATTTTCTTATGTTATGGACATAATTTTTATTCGAAACTATTTTCTAGCCGACTCTACTGGTAATAAAAAAAAAATCATAAACGGCTTTTAAATGCACATGTGGCAACTATTGACTTTACACTATTGCCAGACCAACTGACGCACTCCATACGAGTAGCCTTGCAGCGAATTTCTGCTGGAGACTGTACCTCGTATATCTACAAGGCCTTCCCCTATCCGCCACCCAGGGACGCGGCAGGTAGCAGTGGGATCCTGTCCCTTGGAGAGAGAGAGAGAGAGAGAGAGAGAGAGAGAGAAGCATGCATGCGAAAATTCAGTGGGAGAAAGGAATGAGAAAAGTGAAAGGGTGGTAATCTTTCCAGAAATGTATAACATGAGAATAATGAAAACATTCTTTAAGAATGGAACACTGGGAAAATGAACCTGGAGAAGTCCTAACGGAGAAACAAAGAATGTAATCGACTTCATAAGAGCAGATAAGAATAACACGATTATAAATGTCACAGTTATCAACAAAGTAAATATAGCATTAATCTTAATCATAGAATCGCGGGTAACCCAGCCAGAGAAAATTTCGGAAATGAAAGAAAAAACCTGATTAAAAATAATATAATATGCCCAATAAAAGCAAGCACACCAAAGCGGCCTTCCCGTTCGAAACAACGACCAGATATCAGGCACTAAGTTATACCGAGTGTGACACTGAATGATAAACTAACAAAAAAGCTAAAAGAAAAAGCGGAGGTAGTAGGGAACCAAAGCTAAAAAGCATTCAAAAATGACCCATGAGCTCATTAAAGAAGAAAGTAAAAACAAAGACTGATGGAGCAGAAAGAACTGTAAAAAAATATATATATATATATCAACACGAGACAGAGAAAGGACAAAAAAAAAGTGAAACATGGATCAAATCAAAGAAATAAATCATCATAAAAGGAAAAAGTCTGAAACAGATTTGAAGTAAAGTGGACCTAGTAAAACAGCAAATCATATCACTGAATGATAAAAATGGTGAAGTTATGAAATGCAGAGATAGGATGGTGAAGAGAGTTGAAGAATTATACAAAGAACGATAGTACCAATAGCTAACTGTACAGTTGATGCAAGTGAAATACCTGAGGTCCAGACTAAGTAAACATTTCTCTTAAATGTATGAAAAGAGCAAAGGCCACCAGAGAAGATGAAACAGTAGCAGGAATAGAAGTACAAAACAGGCTCTCCCACTTATTGACTGTCTATCTATCTATCTATTGCCAGACGCCCTAATCCCGTAAGGGGTGGCCACAAACAGATCACCTCCATGTCACTCCATCCCCCGCCATTTCACTGCCCTGCTTCCAGCTCACACCCCCCTCTCTCATATACCTCTCCACTCCATCCCTCCATCTCATCCTTGGCCTCCACCTCCCTCTCCCCCCCTCCACCTCACTCACATGCACTTTCCTCGTCAGTCTCTCACTCTCCATCCTCTCCTCATGGGCAAACCACCTTAAACTGTTTCTCCTAACGCTTCCTGTCACATCCACATCCACACCACAACACTCCTTCACTTCCTCATTTGTCAATCTACCTCTCCATGTGACTTCACATGCTCCTCTCATATAACTCATTTCCACTGCTCTCACTCTTGACTTCTGTCCCTCCAACAGGGTCCAAGTTTCACTTCCATACGTTAGAGTTGGCATCACAATAGTGTCATGTAGCAGCTTTTTCACTTCCATGCTCATTTCCCTGTTTCTTATCACTGATTTCAAGGAAGCAGCAACCTTTCTTCCCTGCTGCACCGTTTAAAGCACTTCACCCTCTAAACTTCCATCCTTAGTCATCACACTACCCAGGTACTTAACCCGAGACGTCCCGACGACGTATGGGTACGTCGCAACGTTTTGTCACGGTGACACCCGATGACATACCCATACGTTATGCAATTGCAAGGTCAGTCATTTGCACATATTTTAAGATTCACTTGTGATTTTTGGTAGGCGTATGTGGAAGACCTTCCTCTACCTGCTGTCAGGCAGGGATACTGCCTGGCCCCACCTGACCCCCCTCCCCCATCCCCCCCACACTCGGCAATTCACCTGTTAGCAGTGACCTGGCCAGTGAAGACATGTTGCGCCATGGTCACTCCAATGATGACATTCAAGGTGAAAGTGCTTCCTGAGGTGGAGAACAAAGAAATAAAGAGGCTAGAGGAAGAAACAAACGGAAGTGATGAGGTGGTAATGTCATAAAGGAAGGTGCCACATGTTGATGTGTTTGATGAGTGAACAATGCTTATATCACCTATATCATTGTGTGAAAACCAATATAGTCTTGTACTACATATAAATTTGTGCCAAATAAATAAATAAATACGTAATTTAAAGTGGCTTGAATTGGTTAACCCTCCCATAGTTCGTTTTCTTTGAAGCCAGGTATCCTTACATAGAACAAAAAGGTAAGGATGACTCTCACCTGTAGCAACATTTATAAGCTCAGAAGGGTGATTTCTCTATGAATTTTCGATGTTTCTCACCAAAAGCGGGGGTTTTAGCCAAAAAAAAAAAAAAAATCCGTAATTGCTCAGGACTGGGGGGTATCGGAGGTGGGAAATCAGTCGGGACATGACGGGTTAAGCTGCCTTCTTCAGTCCACCATTATTTCGGGGAACAGGGAAGTAGTTGAGGAAAGTGTATATAACTGGGCTGTTGAGGCCTCCAGTTATATCAACGCCACCAAATGAAGGACTCACTTTCCAGCACAAAAAGTTAAGTACAAAGGAATAATAAGGCGTAATGGGCAGCAGTATATGGCAGAAGAGTTGTTGCCAATAAATCTAAGCCAACGAGAACATGACTCATAAATCGTCGGACTGAAAAGGAAACGTCAAGAGAAATCATAAGAAAAACAAATAAGGAAATTATGGCGTTAGCAAACCACCCCTTCACAATGATGAGGTCTTTTATATATTATGCTTGCTGCTTTCAGACAATTTTATTCAGCTTTGCAATGGGTTAAAGCAATCCCTCTTATTCCCACTCACCTTCTGACGCCTTTCTCTCGCCCTCTCACAGGCTAAACAACGTGACAGGGTGCTAAGAAAAGGACAGTTATCTAAGATGTTATGCACTGAAGAGGTTGACAGTGAAGGAGAGCAGAACACCTACCAAACAATAAATAAATAAATAAACAAAATATATAACAAATGAAAGACAGACAGGCAAGCAGACAGGCCGACAGACAGACAAATAGATAAATAGATGTAGGTAGATAGATACAGATGGACAGATAGACAGACAAAGAAAAAACTTAACCGTGGGTTGTGTTGTGTTGGCCAGGCCTCACCACCGCGAGGGAATATCCACCAACGCAGCCACGTCCTAGCTATCTACCAGAGCCTCGTGAATTAACAGTCACTATGCTCTGGCCGGTCAGATTCCTTTGCAAGTTCTGTTGGTCTCCTTTCCTTGTTCAGCCAACTATATAATAAAGTTGAGGACTTGAATATAATGTGATTGTTATGGGTCTTATTCTAGGCGAAGACTGTGACTTGGACATGGATGTTACACATTGGCATTGATTATAAAGGTAGCATAAGTGGCTTCATTGCATCTCTTCCTTACCGACTCATTCTGCACACAGCACCTCAGTATCCTTTTGTATCTTACAAATGCAAACCATGTCCATATAAAAATAAAAGATATAAACAAATTACAAGTCAGTGTTAAGGTGCCATGTCCAAATAAATTGATTTGGGAGAGGTTCTATGTAACCTCTTACTAGGCCATATAATATCTCCCCAAGACTTCTTTTTCTTTTCCAGATATAAGCATGCTTAAAATTTTTATCTCTATGTATTATCTCTACTTTACATCTTCACGTGGTGGCACAGATACAACTTGGTGACTCTACTGCCCGGTGATATGAACGTCCTCCACTTTGCTCCCTAGTCCCCAAAAGGAGGATGGTGGACTGCAAGAATAGGATTCATAGCTTTCACCTGTATTTCACTGGATTCACTTTTCAGATGAACCCGAGGCTGCAACAGAACAACAACAACAACAACAACAACAACAAATACTACTACTGCTACTGCTACTACTACTACTACTACTATTATGTAAAAGATTATAAACTAATCGATCAGACACACTTTGATTCCTTTTTAACCCACCGAGTCCCATCGACGTACGATGTACGTCGCTACTTTTTTCCGCGGACAGACCCAATGACGTACGATGTACGTCATTCAATTGCAAGGCCCATTGTGTGCACATTTTTCAACATTCGCGGGTGATTTTTGGTAGGCATATGTGGGAGACCTTCCTCTACCTGCTGTCGAACGGGGATACTGCCTGGCATCTCCTCCCCCCCTTTCCCCCCTCCCCCCCACACTGGGCAATTCACCTGTTAGCACCAACCTAGCCAGTAAAGGTATGTTGCCCCACGGTCTCTCTAATGACGAAATTCACGGTGAAAGTGATTCCTGAGGTGGAGGACAAAGAAACAAAAAAGCTAGAGGTAGAAACAAACAGAAGTGATGAGGTGGTAATGTCATAAAGGAAGGTGCCATATACTGGGGTTTTGGGTAAGTGAACAATGCTTATAAATGCCTATATTATTGTGTGAAAACCATTATAGACTTTTACTACACATAAATTCGCACCAAATAAATGAAATAAATACGTAATTTAAAGTGGCTTGAATTAGTCAACCCATCCATAGTTCGTTTTCTTAGCCAGGTACCCTGAAAAAGAAGGAAAATGTAAGGTTGAGTGACACCTGTATCAACATTTGTTTACCTCAGGATCGCGATTTCACTATGAATTTTCGATGTTTCTCACCAAAAGCGAAGGTTTCACCCAAAAAACAAAAAGTCGAAAATCTGTCGGGATCTGGGGGTAGGCTGGGTAAAAAACCGGTTGGGACTCGGCGGGTTAATATGTATTGTAAGCCTGATTATGGACTGTCATTATCGAACAACAGTAATCTGTATTCTCAGACCATGCATAAAACTTTCATTTTTTAATAACAGAACAGAGGAAGGAAAAACAAATGAATGAAGAAAATGATCCATACACCATATTACTGGCATCATCCATTCGTAAAACATCTGTAACAGTTGGACTTCAACAGGTAGAGATTGATGTCTGGGGGGAAACAACTCAGGGGAAGCGAGTTCGAGAGAGATGCAGTTCGCGGAATAAAAGAATTCTGATAGGCAGAAGTTCTACAATATGGCTGTGTGACATTCCAGTCATGAGTGCTACCAGATGCCTGTGTAGCACGAGGGAAGGCATGGAGAGGTGGCACAATGGACGCAACTTCATCTGAGCATTTGCCATAAAAATTTCTGTAAAATAATGCAAGGGAGGCAACATTCCTTCTTACTTGTGAGGGAGGTAGTTTATGTATAATAGCAGGGTTATTACTAATTCCAACAGCTTTATTCTGTTTAGTCGTTTTAGTGCAACCTCTCAGCAACCATCCTACAAAGTTGAGCAAAATTCAAGCTGAGAGCACAAGTGATTCTTATAAATTATAGCTAATAGCTCGTCAGTGAAGAAGTTACAGACCCTGTACAATAATCCAAATTTCTTTGAGGCGGTTTTAGCAAGCTATCTGACATGTGAGATCCAGCTGAGGGCATTTTTAAGGGAAACACCGAGAATTTCAATACTTTTGGAGGTGGGAATATTAGAAGCACTGAAGGCAATATACGAATTTGGCAATATATGCCTATTAGTAACTTGTATATATTTGGTTTCACAAGCATTAAATGAGACAAGGTTGTTTTATCCCCATTCATTGATCTTAAATAAGTTTTGCTTTATGGAGATGGCTGCACTGAGTTGAGAGTTAGAGATATTAGACTCTGTAAATGAATGTTTGAGTGTGAATGAAGTGTTGAGTCATCTGCATATGAATGGATGGGATTATGGGTGACAGATATGAGATCATTAATATGAACTCGCAACAGGGTTGGTGCCAGAACTGATCCCTGTGGCACACCAGAATAAATTGAGTGAAAACTGAAATATACATCATCTACTTTTACTTCTATTTTTCTGTCACTGAGATATGGGGAAATGAGAGGAACAAAAGACGTTAGTCCATAGCGAGGGAGTTTTGATAGTAAGGAACGGTGCCACAATCT
Source organism: Birgus latro (assembly GCA_018397915.1). NCBI lineage: Eukaryota > Metazoa > Arthropoda > Malacostraca > Decapoda > Coenobitidae > Birgus > Birgus latro. The sequence goes on from JAGKTI010037065.1 coordinate 6,892, forward strand.
GTCTAAAGCTTTAGAAATATAAAGGGTTACTGCATGAGTTTCTCCATGTTGGTCATTTGATTGATGGATGGTATGAATCAAGAGATTGAGTATGTCAGTGGTGGATCTTTCGTTACGAAAACCATATTGTCTATCACTAGTTAAGTTGTTGGGTTCAAGATGTTTAACTATGTGCTTATTAATTAAAATTTCAAATACTTTACCAAAAGAAGATGTGACAGCTATTGATCTGTAATCAGAGGGGTCAGAGGAACTCCCTTTCTTTGAAGTGGGTGGATATTGGCTTTTTTCTATGAATTAGGGAATAAAGAAGTAGATATGCATAGTCTGAATAATTTAGCTAGAACAGAGGCAAGATCTGGGGAACACTTTTTCAAAACAATTGGAGGAATTCCATCTGGGCCTGGAGCTTTGCTGGCTGGTAAATTGTCTAGGATGGATTTTACGTATCTTGTCTGTATTTTAAGTGGAACAATTTCAGGAGAGTAAAGTTCTAGTACCGGGATGTTCTGGCTGATTTACTCTACGGTAGAATTTTTGGCAAGTGTACTGGCAAAGATTCACTTTCTCACGAGGGTCATTTGTAATGTTGCCATCTGAAGATTTTAGTGGGGTAATGGATGATGACTTGTTAAAGTTATTAGTGAAAGAACTGAGAGTTGACCAGAATATTCTATTGTCGTTAGGGTTGTTAAGTAGTTTTGATACTTGATTTTGAAGAAAGTTTGATTTAGGAGATTTATTACAGCTTTTGCATGGTTTCTAGCAATTTTAAATTGACAGAGAAATTCAGATGTTTATTATTTTAGGTAAGAGTTATATGCTAGTGACTTTTGGGCCATTGCTTTGGCACAGTTGCTATCAAACCATTTTGGAGAGTTCGATCTTTTAGTGAAAAGATGACTTGGTATGAATAAATCCATACCAGCTAGTACTGAGTCATTAATGTGGGACTGGGTAGAAATGACATCACTAGAGAACAAAGATTGCCATGAAATGTCAGCAAGATAATTTCTAAATCCATCTCAGTTTGCCCTACTGAAGTGCCATCGGGTCACCTTAACAGGTTCAGAACGGGGAGATTTGGGGGGCTAGCTAATGAGGCTTTGATGAGACTGTGGTCAGAGGATCCAAGTGGTGACAGTACTTCTATCCTGTAATGATCTGAATTATTTGTCAGGAATAAATCCAAGAAATGGGCATTATGGTCAGGATTATATGGTATTCTGGTGGGTTGCTTTATCAACTGCATGAGATTAAACCATTCTGCAAACAGCTCACACTCTACACCAGCATCGTCAGTCCTGGCAGAATGCAACAACCATTCGACACTGTGTATGTTAAAATCACCCAAAATGGTAATTTCGGTGTTATGGGGATGGTTAAGGTTACTCAACTGTGTGGATATGGAGTCAAATACACTTGTTTCTGAAGAAGTACTGGGGGAGCGCTAGACTACACAGATGCAGTATGTTTGGTAATATTTAGATAATTTAGTTTATTCAGTCAGTAATCATAATTAGTTGAAGTGAAGTTTAAAACAATGTCAACTGCATATTCAGGGAAGTCTGTGAGGAGATGGTAACCAAGAAAACAAAATGGGGATATTTCGTTAGAGGGAGAGATTTGTGGGATTTAAACTGTAGGAAAAAATGAACTGAATTCAGATGGGCACTGAGGCCACGGATACTGGTGGAGAGTAAGGCTGCGCGTGCACTTCGCTGACGAGCATGAATGCAATTTCCATCAGTCGCTGCCAGCACAGTCGCTTGATGGCGACCACGAGGACCCTGTGCCGCCAGCCCTACCCTGCTGGTGGTGGCAATCCGAGATACCACCTCGTTTGCTGGTAATAATGTAGTGGCCATTGACAAAAGGAGTGGAAATAGGTGTGATATCTTCTGTGTATTAGCGTGGTGCAGACAGTTGAAGGTATAGGTATTAAAAGAGTATGCTGGTAAACTCTCTGTGTTAATGAAAGCACTGAAAATGTTCAGCAAAGGGAGATGGTCAGGATCAAGTCCTGAGGTCTTGTGAAACGCGAGCTCCAGCTCCCCCCGTCACCAGCTTGCCATCCACCTCCGGAGTACTGCCCTGTTCGACTTGTGCTACAGTCTGTAAAGCTTTGAAGCGTATGATCAGTGTTTCAACCTATGTCTATAATCATGAGATGGCAGAAACATGTCGTCAGCTGCTACCCAGACACCCTGTTGCCCTGGCATAAGCCAGATATTATAGAAGGATTGAATATTCACAAAATCAAATTATTAGATATAATAAAGCTCTTTTATATCATGGATACATTGCCAGTAGTGTAGTAAAATTATTTCATGAAACTAACGATGTTGATTTATAACGTGAATCATTTGGCTTCAGAGACATGAGGCAAGACGAACATCTTAAGATCACTTGCCCAGTGCTAGTTAACTGGTGTCTCCACGCCACCTAGGATTTATAGTTTATAATTTTTATAACATTCTTTTTATTGTTTCTTTTTAAAAGTTGTATTTTCATGGGATTTAACTATGGTATTTTAGAATCATCTTTTTGTTCATCGATCATTAATAAAGTAGCAGGAACACCTTTTTAACTTTTTGTCTATTTTTTTACATTACTGTAATTTTTTTTTATCACATATATCATATTTATGATATAAGTGCATAATCTTTTACTTGTGTATTACTTACTATGTTCATTATCTTAGTTGGATGCTAAACTCTTTATATCCCATTATTGTCTTTTTATTTCTTTGTGCTTAAATGAGTTGCATGTATGTTATATTTTTAGGCCTAAATGATCTCGATTTTAATGTCAGAATAAAACTCAGTAGCTGCATGTAATTTTATTTCATTGCACTTTCACTCATAGCATTCTTGCATTGAGGTTTTACATTTTTAACATCAGGACGATATTGCAGTTTCAAAAGCTTTCACGTAATATTTATTACCTCTTGTAAGGGGTTATGTTTTACCCCGCTTTGGTTTGTTTGTTTGTCTGTCTGTCTGTGAGCAGGATTACTCAAAAAGTTATGAACAGGTTTTGATTAAATTTTGAGGACGGGTGGGCCATGGGCCAAGGAAGAAATTATATTTTGGGGCGGATACGGATCCGTAGCACACCGCACAACATCTCCAAAAGTTCTCAATGAATTTGAACGAAATTTTGTTGAAAGGTGAGCCATGCACCAAGAAAGAATTGATTGAATTTGGGGGTGAATCCGGATCAGGGGTCCAGATCCTTTATCCACAGATCTGGATCCGGATCCTTTTTAATGTCCTTGGCGGAGGTATGCGATCATTGAGCGCTTTCGATTTACATTTGTTTTACATTCTAGTGTGATATGTACTTTATTTTTTGTTTATAGTTTTATACACATCTGATTTTTTTCAAATATTTATCTTTAGAATCATTCTGTGAGTTTGTGTTCTTGGGGCAACAACTGTACCATCTGTTTAGCACACAGCGTCATCATTGGAAGCTTTCTATTTGGTTGAAGCTTTAATTAGAAATAAAGAATTTTTTACTTACTTTACAATATATTCCAATGCTTGAATAACATAATGTAAATTCAAATGTATACGTAATATCATTGTACAGTATATTGTGAATTAAAGGTAACTGATTTGAACTGAACTGAACTACTACTACTGCCGCTACTACTACAACCACCACTGTGCCACTACTACTACTACTACTACTACTACTACTACTAGCAGTAGTTGTAGCAGTAGTAGTACTATGGTATTACAAGAACAACTATAACATTTACCTATACTACTATTGTTGTTGTTGTTGTTTGTTGCTGCTGCTATACTGCTACTATTACTACTACTACTACCAATACTACGACTACTACTACTACAACTACTACTGTTACAACAACAACAACAACAACAACAAGAACCACCACTACTACTACTACTAGCAATAATACCGTAGTAGTTGCTACACAGTAAGTGACTGGTTTTATTTCACTAGTAAATTATATTATTTAATTGATGTTTTCAGATCTATAGACAACTGTTCAGATACACACGTAGGTTACCTGTATTTAGTTACAGTCTGATGACAC
>JAGKTI010037066.1:0-10963 GCA_018397915.1 Birgus latro
GGCCAGGCGAGTGCACTGGGTATGGGTCAAGGGCAAGTGACAGCTGATTGTCAAGGCCAAACACCACCTCACTCACCTCCCTCACCACACTACTCCACACCTCACACTCCACCACATTGCAGATACAGTTTGAGATCACATTCTTGTGTCCCAGACTACCCGTTGTGTATGGACAGACCTATAGAGTATCAGACTGCACAAGCAAAATCACCTAGTGTGACTGAGACACAGACTGAAGTGACTGGGGAAGACACAGGAGACATGTAGCTTTTTGCTAAATGAATAGACGATAGTCAGGTGAACTTGTGGTTATAGTTTTACGAATCTCTTGCAGATGATTGCTTGGGTTTGGGTGAGTCGATCCAAATTGGAATCGGTAGGACCACAAGAGGAGACACCTGCCAACTTGGGATTGGTGTTTTCGCCTGTGGGTCGTTTGATGATCACAGGAAATAATTATGTAGTTCCATTTGTACTAAATAAGGAGGAGTTGTTTCAACCTCTACTTGTTGCTTGCGACTTGACTGATGCCATTTTGTGGAATGTAGGCCACATGGATAATGGCAGTGCTCTACTTGCCTCATTACAGAATACTGTGCATTCATTTCAAAATGAATTTGATGCTCGTTATCAGGATTTAAGTAATTATATAGACTATCTCATGTCAGATCATCCATGGAGTCGTCGCTCCCGGAGAGGTGCGATCGACATATTGGGGCAATTTACCAATGTCTTGTTTGGAACAACTACTCAACAACAGGTTGATGATATTCATGCTAGATTAGGAAGACGAGACGATGTCAGAGAAGGAGAAATCAGTATTAAATGTTCATTCCAAGGTATTGAATAGCACAATAAGGAATGTGTCACACATGGAGGCAGCACTGTTGAAGATACAGAAGGATGCAAACATTTCTTACAGCATTATAAGATTGTATTCACTGAAGACTTTAGAGTTAGAAAGTGAGGTAAAGATGTATGAGGCATTATTTAACCTTCAACTCGCCTTGTCTGACATCATAGCTGATCATTTTAGGATTAAGTTGGGTATACAAGAGATGCTTCAGTCTAGGCTGAGTTTAGATATTGTCCCTAACGAAATCTTACTTTAGTTATTACGGAATATATCACTCAAGGAGCTGGGTCTACTTTTCCCAGCTAGGCCAGAATATCTAGCGCTGTACCATGATATCATCAAGGCTGTACCTCGAGGTTACATGTCAGCTGTGTGCTTTTATTTACTAATGCCGGTGTTAGGTGACCCTTCTGATGTATTTGACATCTTTAGGATCACCTCACTCCCTTACAGTGTGCCTGCTACGGAGGTCTATGTGAAAGTAATTCACAAGTTTAATTTTCTTGCTTTCACGGAAGACCGCCTCCATTATATGCTGTTTCAAGATTTCACCAGTTGCAGGGATCACCAGGACTTGGTAATCTGTGAACCTTTAGGGTCTGTTTACCACGTTTCGACTCCTTCTTGTGAAAATGATTCATTTCTTAACAGACAAAATGCTACAGAGCTTTGCAGAAAAGAAATATTAACTTCGTTTAGTCCAGTTTTTGTGAAACTGGAAAACCACTGGTGTTTCTCCACTGCACAACCTTTGCAATTTACGTTGAAATGCGCAGTAAATACTATTAGGAAAACAGTGCAAGTTGTTAAGGGAGTAGGTAAATTGGTCTTGGGAGATGGCTGTAGTGCTCACAGTGAAGCCTTGACTCTTCCTGCTGATGCAACTCTCACAGTAGATATTAAGCTCACTGTCTACCCCCATCTCTTACCTCAGTGCCTCACTCACATATGCTGAACTTACAGCTATCAAGGACTTACCCACTCTAGGACCTAACCTTAGAATTACTCTTCTATTTCTGGATGATCTCCTTAAATATCAAAGTCAGTTGCAGTTGACTGAACCTTTCAAACCCTTCGGTTCCTCCAGTTTCTTCTGGTACTATGTCCATGCTGGAATAGCTCTCTTTCTGGTTTTCCTGTCCGCATATATCATTTACAAGTGTTACACCAATGGCTGTGGGTGTGGATGTTGCAGACTTGGGTCTATACTCAAACATCGACGTGCACAGAACCCCACCATGCTGTACTCATGACGCGGACGTGTGATTTCATCTTTGGGGGGAGAAATGTCATGAAGCCGACATGGCTCTCCTCAGGCAGATGTAAGCAGACACACAGCTGTAACAGGTGTGGATACGAGTACACCTGCTGGACGTAAGTTTTGGGTGACACAAGGACAGAAGAGAGAGAGCAGGGAGCCTGATGCTAGCTCCACATATAGCTGCAAACAATAGGTACGGAGAGATGGAGTAAAGGAAGGAAAGTTGAGAGAAAGTAAGTGAAAGCTGAGAGAAAGTAGGAGAGAGAGAGAGAGAGTAAGAGGAGTGGTGTGAGGGTAGAGGTCAGGCAGGGCATGGGAACCCATGCTGACCTCTGCATTTACTACCGTGGGAAACATGCTGACCTCTGCATTCCATGTTGACACAGCAAAATCTACTGTGTGAACCATGCTGACCTCTGCATTTGCTCGAGCCTCTTCGATGAATGACGCGTGGATGACGTGTGGATGAAGATGGTGGATGAGTGGGTGAAGCCATCACCCACCTCACAACCATGTGAACTGCTGGTGAACATCAGCAACTCTCGAGGCCAGGACAGCAGGGAGTAGAAGGGATACAGTATGAGAGATCAAGGTAACGTCGTGGAGAGGAGACGTGAGCCCCGGGCAGCGGAGACGTCAGGGCGAGGGCGTTACCATAAGCCCGAGAAGGGGGAGGGATCTCGGAAGTCTGCTGCGAGCGAGAGGAAGCAGTAGTTCCAAGGACTGACAATGAGGGTACTGCTGTTAACTGTGAGTAAAAGTACAAGCTAGTGTAATCGCGGGTACAAATTGTGGACAGCGGTAGTATCTGTCCGTCGTCGGGACTAGTAGAGAGGCTCCTAGTTACTTAGAAAGAAACGGAAGGAGGAGATTTTAATATTCAAATATGTTTATTGTATTAAGTGATAAGATACTAATGTAATAGTGTCAGTGACTCATTATATTTAAAATATGATATTATATAAATAAGTGAATAAAAGAGAGTGTTTTAATTATAACAGTAATGGTATGTAATTAAAAGATTAAATATATAAGGTTGACTTTAAAGCCAGGAATAAAAGAGTGCTTTACATATAACAGTGTTAGTAAATAAGTGAATTAAGTGTAGATGATTAAGTGCGGGGGTAATAAACGGTATCCAGCACGGAACATTTAAGTGAAGTAAAAAGGGGTGGGAAAATACCTTTTGATTTTCATGTGTGTAAATATTATGTAGATATTTTTTTGATAATTAAAACCCAGAAAAACCATATCATTTTCATTTCTCCCAGTTCCCAGTTCTGAGTATATATGAATAATGAAAATCGAAGTCACGCATGCCAGTGTCAATTTTTTCACGCTTCCAAAGTAATAAATAAGGGAGGATAAATATTTCCGGGGTAAATATCACTTGTATTCAGGGGGGGCGTGACAAAGTGTAATCCCGTAATTTTAAGGGTAATTTAAGTATAATTAAAGTTAGCATAAGAAGAGAATAAGTTCATATAAGTTAGTGTAAGGTAGTATAAGTGTAGTATAAGTTAGTGTAAGTGTAATGTAAATGTAACCATGAACCCTTAAATATGTTTTATCTGCACTATGTAGGGGTAAATCATCAAATTCCACGTTCAAGCTTGATCTCTGTTACTATTCATAGTGCAAGTGATACTCTGTTAATAGAGGAACTGTATAGGGCGATTATGTAAATGAATGTCTTTGTGCTTGGAGCACTCAGTTCCCACAGTGTGTATAGAATCATAAATTTTAGCAAGAGATTAATAATCGCGAAAATTTGTCTTCATACTTTGAATTCGAAATTGTCATAATTGGTGATATCACCTTTTTGTACTACGTAGTAGCGAATTAAAGCTTAGTTAAATACTAATTTCTGATAACAGACATTTGTAACCGCGAAATTTGCATTACACTCGTGTTTAGTCACGTAGGCCCGACCCATGGATACAATTAGTTTCAAGCGCTCGTTTGTTTAGAATTCGGTGTAATTCTAAATCCCATACGCTTATTACAAAATTTTAAGCATCGTAAGTCAGCCCATCCGTGTGGGTCGAGTGTGAACACATTTTTCATATTGCTTGGTAATAGGTGTAAACCGAAATACTGCAGAGAGATCAGTCGAAGTCGTAGTCAATTCCCAATGTTAGAACAAACCGAGCTTATATAAACTATACGTGTGCCTAGGGTTGGCATAACGCCGTCTCTCTTCCCATCGATATAGGTCAGTAACTCTAAAATCCATAACCCCCCCCTTCTTTTCTTACTTATGTGAAGTAAATTCTCATATACACCAGTATTAGTAATATTTTCCCCCTGCTCCTTTTGAACTGACTAGATAAAGCCGTCTCCCTTCCCATCGATACAGATTGTGGCTGTTCGTAACATCATTAGGAAATAATGAGTGGATGAAGCCGACTGGCTCGCAATCCCTACGCCTGTTGCCCACTAGACTGAAATCCACCCCCCCTTTTTTCCTATTATACGTAATTCAAACGCGGAATTGGCTGCTCCATTAGAATATTCAATCTTTTTTGTGTGATGTGTTTAGCTTGATAAGAGTTTTGTATTCACATATATTTGTTTTCCCTAATAGCACTGATTATTCATCCACTTTAAGTATTGACCCTACTGTATCGTTCTTTTGAATGTGGTGTCAATTTATAAATAACCTTTGAGTTAATGTGTATATTCCAAACTTGGGAGAATATTTTGTGGAGGTAATATCTCGGTGAGTTTGCCTGACGAGTCCGTTTGAGACCGTGAGATTGCTAGATTCACATGGGATAGTATTATTTTAAATACTGCGTTAAGAGGTGAAATTAATATTCCCGGAAGGGATAAAACTTATTGTATCAGTGCCATTTAGGAGTGTTGGTTCGGTGTTGAAGATTATATATTAGTGTATGATAATATAATATTGAATATTTACCCAAATGTGAAGAACATTATGTACTGTATGATAATATAATCCCGAGAATTTAGTCAGCTGTGGTAATTTATATTCTTGCAATTATTGATCCCTATTATTTTTAATCGACCTGGTATTAATCTCAGTGCGAAGGAGAATTTATCTTTCAGTTCCTAGTAATTCATAGTCTGTAAAGTAGTCTATGTTTAATTTGATCTGATTATCCTGTTGTATTCTTGTATGTTTAGAATTAGTAAATATTAGGCTAAGTTTTCATTGAGTTTAAGTCTTATTATTCCCTAAGGAGTTTTAATCGTGAGATTGAGTGGCCCGCAAGGTGTGCTAATATCTTATTACTCACGCACCCCTTTAAAAGAACACGCTACCCTAGTTTTCTTATTCGCAAGGCCCCCAAAGTCTTCTTCTTCTTTTCCTGATGGCATAATTTCCCAGCATACGCTTGGTGGTGACGGCCTACTCTCTAAAACTCCGATTCTTACGGTGAGTCAAAATTTCATATCATCACATTATCACAAGCTGTGTGATGTGTTATCTCTCATCATTTCATAAGAGTTAAAAATTTCTATCATTACACTGGTGACTGGAGTGGTGGGATTTGTTAGACTGGCTTCAATAAAATTTCCCATCATTTCATAAGAGCCAAAATTTTGAGCTCTACACTGGTGGCTAAAGTGGTGGGATACGATATTATTTTGACAATAAGATATTATTGTGAGAATTAGCTATGATGGTAGAATAAGATTGTGTTGTCACGGTGAATGAATGAATCAAGATAGAATTCCTCAGTACCAGTACGCTAGAGGCCCACTTATTCTAGCGATAGTTCTGGAATTGATGATCCTTAAAACTCCTGGAGGGCAGGCAAAATTGTTCTTCACCGATACTAGAGTGAATATCGACCGTTGTGTTCTCACACTATTGGACCATCATAGCCGATTCGTTAGGTTCTTCCCCCTTACAACAAAGCGATCCACACACATTACAAACTCGGGCAGTTTGTGCCAGACTATGGCACACCTTTCTGTGTCATCTTGGACAATGGAGGCGAATTCGAATCAGGCAGTTGGAGCTGGAGCTCTTGTGCGGATTGGGAGGAAAGCCATGCTGTCTGGTGCGTGTCGAGGACTTGTCGTGAAAGAGTACGGTCCGTGTCGTGTGGTGGAGGTGTTGATGGACGGGCATGCAGGAGTGGTGGAAGATGTGTTCACGGGGAAAGAGATGCAGGGAGCCCCAGGACGGGTGATGCCCTGTTGTGGAGGAGAGGAGCGGCTCTTGGAACTCCTGGAAGAAGCTTTTGAACCTGATCCAGTGGATGAACAATTACTGCCAGGTGAAAGACGTCCACCCCAGAGACTGACTGAAGAATGTTGAAGTGTTGGAACTCCTGGAAGAAGCTTTTGAACCTGATCCAGTGGATGAACAATTACTGCCAGGTGAAAGACGTCCATCCCAGAGACTGATTGAAGAATGTTGAAGTGTTGTGAAGCGGGTTAATGCAGTATCAAGTTAAGTGTTGGATAGGGAAATGTGTGCAGGTCAGATTGTCTGACTATTGACTGTGATAGTTCAAGAGTTCAGAGTTTAATCTCGTGTCTAGGGTTCATCGGAGTTTGTGTCATGGGCGTGGCCCTGTTCAGTGGGAACATCGATTTGCCTTAATTTTGGGGAAAACCTAGTAACCACCTCAAGTTACAGTCAGCATGGACTAGGGTGTAAGTGACTTCAGGACCTGACAGGCGCTCATCAGTTACTAGGTGGAGAGCTGGAAAGACAAGAATGAATGAATGAAGTGTGAATGCGATAGTAGGTTGTATGCATGGGAAGCGCCCCTGGGACGATCCTAGCAGCGAGTGTATGGGTCAGTCCAGGTGAGACGACCATGTTATCACCCAGGCAGGAGGTTGGCTGGGGCACATCCTTCCACTGGTTTTCGAGAGTCCATTGGTGACAGAGAAGCAACCCCCTGGAGTACCAATTTTGCTTGTGCACCGACAGGTGCCACTCATGGGAGGAAGAGTTAGTGGAATCACTATCTCATTCTGGAGTTCATAGAGCGATTCAAAATCGAATTTGGTAAGTCCGTCCTGTCCGCACACACGTCTCTAAGAAATGTAAAGAAATAAACTGATTGTTGACTTCCGATGATTTTTTTTTTCCCTGGAGGATGGGCTCATGTAATGGCGTAATTTTAAAGGTAATTTAAGTATAATTTAAGTTAGAATAAGTATAGTATAGGTTAATATAAGTGTAATATAAGTTAGCATAAGTGTAGCATACGTTAGTATAAGTGTAATGTAAATGTAACCTTGAACCCCTAAATATGTTTTATCTGCACTATGTAGGGGTTAATCATCAAACTCCATATTTAGGCTTGATCTCTTAATATTCATTGTGTAAGTGATACTCTATTAATAGAGGAACTGTATCTATTATGTAAATGAATGCCTTTGTGCTTGGAGCAGTCAATTCCCACGGTGTGTATAGAATTGTAAATTTTAGCAAGAGATTAATAATCGTGAAAATTTGTATTCATACTCTGAATTCGAAATTTGTCAATCAGAGTTGGTGATATCACCTTTTTATACTACGTAGTAGCGAATTGAAGCTTTGTTAAATCCTAATTGCTGATAACAGACATTTGTAACCGCGAAATTTGAGTTACACTCACGTTTAGTCACGTAGACCCGACACTTGGATGCAATTAGTTTCAAGCTCTCGTTTGGTTAGGGTTCGGTGTAATTGTAAATCCCATACACTTATTACAAAATTTTAATAGAGTATAGAGATTATCCTCCGATTTTCTCTACAGATTGTGTGCTATTGTCATAATTCATCTCCACCCCTTACTCCATACTCACCTTCACCACCTGTCCTTATTACATATCTCCCATCTCACCTACTATTTCTTGCAACTAGCATTCTGTCATCTCCATACATTTCCATTTCCATTCTCATGGTACATTTTCTCATCTTCATGCTGTAAATATATATCACTCCTCATCTCTCATCTTATATCACGTCGCCAGACTACATGTCATACTTTGCATATACGGAACTTACTCCAACCCCTCTCAGCCAAGAAACAACGAATGATCACACACCACCAACCGAGGACGACTCACTGACTCATCTCCGTAGGGGGCGCACGTACCCCCGACCTGCCTCACCACTCACCACTTCATTACCCGATTCACAACACACTTCCCATCCAGCTACTATCCATCCAGATACCTCATACTCTACCCTTGTTACTACGCAGCCTGCTTCTCTCCTTACTCCTACCACTATCGTTCACTCTCCTGCCCCACTCCCTCCCTTCCCTTACACACACTTAACTACCCCTACCTTCTCTCTCTCAATCCCCTACTTCAATCACTTCCACGCTTCGAACCATGAACCAAACAACCTCTACTCCCCAGTCTATCTATCTCGACGATCCCAATCGTCCCAAATTTACCAGCAAGAACTCCACTTGGTCTGTTTATGATTTTCTCAGAGAGGTCGAAACCGACATCCACAATCGGCGGATTACAGATGAAAACCTCAAAGTCTCTTATCTCATGGGTCGCTTACACCAACGCAAATCGGATATCGGATCTGCGATCCGTGCTGGACATTTTAATGGCATAAAAACCTTTGATGATTTCTGTAAGGAGCTCATAACACTTTGTTGCCAACATTCCAATGCCGCATCTCTCATTGGGTTCAGTAATGTCCTCACCCAGATGGATGAGGATTTGCAAGTCCCCCCCCCAACATGCCAAACTATGCGAAGCAGCCGCTGCCATGAAAGCCACTAATAGCGAGATCCGCCAATTACTTATAGGCATGACATGGGTAGAAGAAGTAAATGGAGCTCCTATGGTTTCACTCAACAACCTTGCATATTTATTTGGTTACCTAAGTTTCCTCCATTGGCTTATTCCTAAACAGAGAGAAATAGCCCTGGCCATCGGTTCAATCCAGGATATAAAATTGTTCACATCACTAAAACCATCCATGAAAGAACAGGTTCAAACCACACACGTCAGGCCACAGACCGCCCCTTGGTCCCTCAGGTCTGTCACGCTACCACTCCCCCAGACCATTACCGTTCCCTTTCAACCACACGAGGCAGACCTGCCGCACATCGTTCTCCAGCCACCGGTTGTGATCAATCTAGCGTCCGACAGAACAGACAGCCCTCGATCCTCTGCTGGCACTGTGATAAACCTGGACATCGAGTAAACAACTGCGACAGTAAACACACACGGCCTTACTCCCACTCTAGACGGCAAACGCATTCCTGTTCGCGTCACCCTACATGCAAATATCACAAGACTAGTACGACACACACTACAGACGAGTGTCATTACCTAAATCGCCACCAGTCTGGGGAAGCGCCGCATCCGTATCGGAGCAATATGATGTAGCAACAGAACAACTCCCCATCCGCCATGTAGGACCTATAACTTCCTCAGGCCTAGTCATTCTAGGACGGAGTAATGACATACCAACATCGTTCTTCATGGACCCCAGATCTATAGTAAACTTGTTTTTTGATACCTCCTTAGACATCATTCAATGCCACCGCAACCATGTCAGTTTCCTTGAACTGCCTGACATTCGCCTATGCGGTGTAGAAAGCTCAGAGTTTAAGGTCAAGGAAGGAGTCACTTTAGAAGTACAACTAGACAGCGCCTTGCTCCCTTTCCCAATAGAATTTCATGTTACTAACGATTTGAAATATCCAGCAGATGCCCTTATTGGCTTACCCACCATGGCACAACACTTCATTGCATTATTGCCTGCCTGTATTAGTATATACATTTCTGGGTTCCCAGTCTACAGTATGGAATGTTCCCATCCTGTACTGCCAGTAAATTCAGTCATTCAGTCCCCCCTGACTCTCGCACTCCCTAAGAGTACAGAACAAGCTGAGCCGTTATCATCATCATCACCCGAGACTTGAATGATTTTGCCACCAGAGGGCCGGATATCAACAAATCATTGCTGTGTGCGGCTCATATTCCTGCTTTTTCCGCTGTTTTTGCCTTCCAACACCTTTCTGTCGTTGCAGGGTGCAACATAAAGGTCTAGTGCTCACTTCACCAGTGGTTGTGTTTTTTGGGTGTTTGGACTTAGCCTGTAGTTTGGGGGGAAAATTCAGTGCAGCAGACGGGGCCCCCCCGGTCGGGTTTTCTCGTTTCTGTGCATGCGCAGTATGACCTGTGTGACGTTATGGACTTCCCCTGCTACCATTGGTCTATACTGTCGTGCTTGAGAAGCTGACGCCACGCTCACCCTGCTACCTGCTTAGGTGTGCAACATCAGCATGGAGTATTCAGGCCCTGGCACTCTAGAGGATATTGAAGCTGATCTGGCGCTGAGTGACGAGGATGAGATGTCTCAGAGTGATTGGCCACAGCTACCACAAAGCAGCAGCAATGTCTCGTTAGCTGGGGAAGTAGCTACTGAACCAGCACTATCTGTACCTGCCGCATCTCACCCAGTCGGCCAGGCATCCTCCTCTGCCAAGCGTCCTGTACATAACACCTCGGATACCAACAGTGAGCCTCCATCCCCTGCTGCCAAATCCTCCAAGCGGCAAGAGACTTCTCGTCCTCTGCAGGAAGAAACTGGCCTTGGATCAAACACTCCTTGTCCCCTGCAGCTTGTTCATTCCCCCCAAGTTTCACCAATGCTTCCTGCCTCTACTCCTCCAGCACTTACTCCCAGGGCTGACTACATCAAGCTTTTATTCAACGACAACCCAACGGTGGACATCAAACTTCGATGGTTGTCTGAGGTAAACCGTGCTTTTCACCTTGACCGCACCCAAGCGGATGTTAAGATGTCTGCAATCACTTCCCGTTTTGTTTACATCTCCAGACGTCGCAAGGACATCATAGATAGCGTAACTAAAGGAGAATTCCTAGCCCTT